>JAODAL010006679.1:0-130000 GCA_025379985.1 Phyllomedusa bahiana
AAAAACCGCATTGTAAAACCCCACAAACTACAGTTTGTGGTCTCAATTTTTTGCCAATTTACATCCAGGGGTTAAATTAAAGGGTTTTTTTTTCACTGTGGGATCCCCCAAAAAACCGTCATTTTCAACCCAAAATAAACATTTTTTCCGTACAAATTCACAAACAAAGGGTTAATTACAATTTTATCTCTTTGTGTGGGGTAAAAAACACCCAATGTAAAACCCCTACAAAGCACTATTTGTGGTGGCTCATTTTGGCGCAATTTACATCCAGGGGTTAATTAAGCGTTTTTTTTCAGCTGTGGGGATCCCAAGAAACCGTCATTTTCAACCCAAAATATATACAAATTTTTCCTGTACATAATTCACAAGCAAGGTTAATTACAATTTATCTCTTTTGTGTGGCGTAAAAAACACCCATTGTAACACCTACAAAGCTACTAGTTTGTGTGGCTCATTTTTGGCGCAATTTTACATCCAGGGGTTTAAATTTAAACGTTGTTTTTCAGCTGTGGTGATCCCCAAAAAACCGTCATTTTCAACGCCAAAAATATATACATTTTTCCTGTAGCATAATCACCCAAACAAGGTAATTACAATTTTATCTCTTTTTGTGTAGGGGTAAAAAACACGCCATTGTAACACCTAAAAAGCTACTAGTTTGTGGTGGCTCATTGTTGGCCAATTAATCCCGGGTAATTAACGTTGTTTTTCACGTGGTGATCCCAAGAACCGTCTTTTCAACCAAAATATATACATTTCCGTAGCAAATCCAAGAAGGTTTAAATTACAATTTATCTCTTATTGTGCGAAAAAACACGCATTTTAACACGCTACAAAGCTACTAGTTTGGTGGCTCAAACTTTGGCGCATTTACATCCGGGTTAAATAACTTTTTTTCACTGGGTGATCCCAAGAAACCGTCATTTTCAACGCCAAAATATATACATTTTTCCTGTAGCATAATTCACAAGCGAAAATTAATTACAATTTTATCTCTTGTTTTGTGCGTAAAAAACACGCCATTGTAACACGCTACAAAGTACTAGTTTTTGGGTGGCCAAATTCTTTGGCGCAATTTAATCCAGGGGTTAATTAAGCGTTGTTTTTAGCTGTGGGACCCAAGAAACCGTCGTTTTAAACCGCCAAAATAAAACATTTTTCCTGTAGCCAATTTCAAAAGCAAAAAAAATTTACAATTTTATCGCTTGTTGGTGGCAAAAAACACACCATTGAAACCCTACAAAGCTAGTAGTTTTGGTTGCTAAATTTTTTTCGAAATTTACACCCAGGGGTTAATTAAGCGCGTTCTGCATTGAACCATAAAAAATTTTGTTTTTCACCGCCAGGAAAAAAATCGTACAAAAATCATATCCGAAGGTTTTTTAAAATTTTGGGTGCTTTATATTCGTAAAATACAAAATTTTTTTTAAACACATACAAGAAATTTTTCCGCCCTTTTTGGGGGAGGCAATTTATATCCAAGGGTTACCCAATCTTTTTACGGGGTTCATTTGGCGCAAATACGGGGTGGTTTTATCTATACAAATCTTCGCAAACATGTCTGTACATTTAAACAAACATTAGTCGACAGAGAGGGGGCAGCCTTCCCGGAGGGGGAGACACAAACATCCGCCCAGTGCAACAGAAGGGACGCGCAGCAGGCACCTTAGGCCACAACGCGTGAAAACAGGGCCTGTACGACTAGCAACCCAAGGTTTTTGTTTGGGGTTGACTGGGGTCATCCACTTCCTCCCCAGATGACATCGACAACCCCACCCAAAGAGTCGGGGGAACGTCAGACACAACCCTTAGTTGGCATCCCCGGGAGCGGGTCAGCGACCCTCACCTGTCCTAACCCGCCCTGCCCACCCGGGTTCCCTCACCAGAATCTACAGGGGTCGGGTTTCAGCACCCAAATAGCGAGGATGAAAATTTTGGGGGGCAGTCAGCAGCTACGGGCAGCGAAGAAATGGGCCAAATACCCCCGCTTCTTGCCGAGGCGGCAAGAAAGATTTTAGAAGGGTCTTTTGGGAGGTTTGGGTGGGGGGGGGGTCACCTCTGCATACCAAGACCGGTATGAGGACAGCAGGACAATGAAACACAAATAATATGATTAGCCGACCCCGGGTCCCCCCCCAAACCCCCAAAAAGGGGGCCGGCCCACCGGGAACCCTTGGGTCATTCCTTCCGAGAAAAACAGTTATGGGGCCCCCAACCCCCCGGGGGAAAAAACCCCCCCCTTCCACCAACAAAAACCCCCCCCCCCCCCCGCCCCGGGCCCGGGCCGCCCCCCAATTCCCCCCCTCAAACCCCCCCCACTCACCCCCCCAAATTTTAAAAATAAATCCCATACCCCCCCCGGCCCCTCCCCCCCCCCCCCCGAAAACCCCCCCCCTTTCCCCAAAAACCCCCCCCAAAAAGCCCCCCCCAAAAAAAAAAAATTATAGAACCCCCCCCCCTTTAAGGGGCAACCCCCCCCCCCCCAAAAAAAAGGGGGGGGGGGGCCCCTTTTTTTTTTAAAAAATTTTTTTTAAAAACTTTTTTTTTTTTTTTTCCCCAACCCCCCAACCAACACCCCCCCCCTTTTTTAAAAATTTTTTGGGGCCCCCCCCCAGAAAAAAGGGAAACCCCCTTGGGTGATTAGGAAAAAATTAAAAGTTTTTCTCTTTGACATCATCTCCCGGTCAAGGCTCCTGCCCCTCGCACCAGGGCGCCAGCGTCGTTCAGGGGGGCGTTTGCAAAGAGAAAACATATGCCCCAAACCATCCTAAGGTGCAGCAGCAACCGTGCCCGTCCAAGTTGTTGGGGCTGCAGTCCCCCCCTTTCCAAAAAGGGGGGGGACTCGCACCGTTAGAGAACAAGGGCTTGTGCCGAGCTGAGATGGAGGTTTAAAAAAACCGAAATTTTTCTTTTCCAAAAAGCAGTACCAGCACTTCAAAATATGTAGAACAGAAGGTGGGCCGCCCCTTGGCTTATCGGTTTTTTCCCATGGTGCACGCAGCGCGGACTCGGAGCGTAACTACGGCGGGGCCGTACATTCCTTTACGGCCCAGGTGAATGGCTTCCCGGCCCCACACCAACAATTTGGCGGGAAACCGCCGCTTTCTCCTCCACCCCAAATTTCCCCCCTCCCCTCCACCACCATCTCAGCCCTTTACAAGAGTGCTCCATCATACCACAGGGGTTAGGGCACAGGGGTGTCACGCAGTTCTACACCTGGCTTGCCTCGGCAAAAAACAAAAAAAAAAGTCACACAGAGGAGGAACTCTCCGCTCAGCAGAAAGAAACGTGTGTGGCTTTCCCGCACCACTGCAAATCAAAACCATGGTGACGGAAATGGGGGGAAATGTGTCCGCACCACCGAGGGGGGATGGCCATGCCCCTGCAGGCGATTTTGTTCAATCGGTTGTGAAAATTTTTCCTAAGTTTTCCACCGATCTTCAGAACACGAAAGGCCGGGAAACTGTCGCACTTTATCCTTTCGAAAAAAGCCGGGAACCCCTCCTCGAGTTGCACGTAGAACGCCTCCCCCAACACACTCTGATATCGATTTTTCCACCCTTGAATTCCAGCCTGCAAATGTGACCGACTGTAGAACAAGAAAGGGCCCTTAACGATTTTTTTTATGATCCAGGCAGACAGAAGTACTCCCCGTGGAACTTTGATGTCAGCCAGGGCAGCTCATGCGTGACACCCCGTTGTTGAGGCCCCTTCGAGGAGGCGACTTATTTTTCATCCCAGGACACGGGGTAAAACGTCACCCCCTGTTTAGTCCTGGAAAAAGATGCGAAAAAACGTCTGGGCAGGGGGTGGAACTGGGACTACATCTCGGGCCACATGTCCGGTGGGGACGAAATGAGGAGGAGGAGGGGGAGGACATTGGGGCAAAGCATTTTCTGGTGAAATTTTGGATTTTTACCCCGGGGAAAGAGAGGGGACAGAGCAGCTGGGGGAGCTAGATGGAGATGGGAAACAGGGAGATGACCCCAGCACTGGGCGTATACAGTGAGAGGGCAGGAGCCCCTGGAGCCACTTGTCAGTGGCCCGCAGCATGCTGATTTGCCTGGTATGACACCAAAAGTCAGCATCCGGGAGAGGGATGACTTCTGGCTCTCCACCCAATTTGGGCCCCCGCTACCGTCCAAAATGGAGCCTTTTTTTCCAGCATTGAGAGGGGGGACAAACTCAAATACAAGGAAACCTCCGTACAGTTGGCCGTGCCCATGTGCCATCGTCCCTCCCTACAGGTCTACCGGGGTTTTCACGCTCACTACAAAAACCCCCGGGGGGCCGGGGAAGGTGGGGGGTCGGAGCAGTACCAGCCCCAACACAGCAACCAAGTCTGGAGTCACGATGAGCACTTCCTTTTACCCGCCCATTAGGGGGGTAGTCGCCAGCAGCAGCAGCAGCAGACCTGGGGCAGACCGAACCAACAGGGGGTGGCCAACTTGGGAAAGCACTCTGCCACCCAAATTAAAGAAACCCTGGGCTACTGGGCACCAAACGGGGTTTGTGGGCCCAACTTCCGAGTTGCATGGAGAAGCGTCCCCGCCCGCCAGTAGGGGGCAAACAGAGCGGTGTTCATGGGGGGCGGGGGCCATCGTTACCCCAAGGAAAAACCCTTTCCACGGAAAATGTGGAACGACTGACCTTTGTCAAAATAATCAGGGTGGCGCCAGGGTTTCCACACACCAATGCCTTTTGGCGTCAGACACATCAGCAGACGCCTCACCCCAAAATGTGAGAAATGAGTCGGGTTCAAACTCCTGCCCACCCTATTCTGACCGCCACCCGCCGGATTTCCACACATCTGCGACAGTTTCTCCATCTGCCACCAACCATCTTTTCCAGGGACGGTATTGCCCCCCACCCCACACTCTGTCATGTCCACTCCGACCTCTGCGCGCTGTGGCTGCACCTGACCTCCACACTGGTCATGTGCCACTCTCTGACCACATGCGTTTTCTCCTGCCGCCCTCACCTCCACCTCTGTCATTTTGCCCCTGTGGCCTATTTCCCGTTTTTGCCCCTCCGAAAGTATTGGCCACGTCTGACCTCATCTGCTGCGTGGCTGCTGCCGTGACCTCCACACTGTGTTATTGTCCCACTCGTGGCCTAATCCTGTTTTGCCCCTCCAGAATACATTGTGCCACTGTCGACCGCAGCGCTGCTGTGGGTGCTGCTGTGACCTAAACACTGCATTGGCCACGTCTGCCTCAGGTTGTTGTGCTGCTGCCGGCCTACACACCGTCATTGTGCCAAAATCTGACCTCATGCTGCTGCGGGCTGCTGCCCGGCCTACACACTGTCATTGTGCCACTGTCTACCTCATGCTGCTGTTGTGGCGCGCCCGGACCTACCACTGTGTCATGTGCCACGCTGACCTCATGCTGCTGCTGGGCTGTGCCGGGACCTCCCCACGTGTCATTTTCCCCCTCTTGGCCTATTTCCGTTTTTTCCCCTACAGAATTCATTGTGCCACGTCTGACCCAGCGCGTTTTGGGGGGTGCTGCCGTGCCTACACACTCGTCATGTGCCACTGCTGACCTCAGCTGCTGCGTGGCGCTGCCGTGACCTACACCTGTTCTTGTCCCACTCGTGGGCCCAGTCCGTTTTTGCCCCCTCCAGAATTCATTGTGCCACTGTCTGACCTCAGCTGCACGTCCCTCACCTCCACTCTCTGTCATTTTTGCCCCCGTGGGGCCCACACTGTTTTGCCACCCCAGAATGTCATTGGCCCTGTCTGACCTCTGCTGCTTCGTGCTGCTGCCCTTTTCCTACACACTTTTTCAATTTTGGCCACGTCTGACCTCACTGCTGCGTGGCTGCTCCCTGACCACACACTGTGTCATTGTGCCCTGCGACCCCATGCTGCTGCTGTGGCTGCTGCCGTGACCTACACACGCTTTTTGCCCCTGCTGACCTCATCGCTTCTGTGGCGCTGCCCGGGCCACACCTGGTTCATTGCCCCCTGTCCCTGACCTCATCGCTGCTGTGGGGCTGCCGTAACCTACCCACTGGTCATTGTGCCACGCTGACCCCATGCTGCTTCGTGGGTGCCCTGACCTCCCCTGTGTCATTGTTCCCCCTGGGCCCACTCCCGTTTTTTCCACCTCCAGAATGTCATTGTCCACGTCGACCTCAGCGCTGCTGGGCGCTGCCCGGGCCAACACTCTGTCATTTTGCCCCGTCGACCTTATCTGCTGCTCTGGCTGCTGCTGGTCCAACACTGTGTCATTGTCCCACCGTGGCCTCTCCCGTTTTTGTCACCCCCCAGAATGCCATTTGCCCCTGTCTACCCATGCTGCGTTGTGGCGCTGCCGGGCCTACACACTTGTCAGTCCACTGTCTGACCTCAGCGCTGCTGTGGCTTTCACCGTGACCTGCACACTGTGTATTTTGGGCCACGTCTGACCTCATGCTGCTGCTTGGGTGCTTCCCTGACCTAGACACTTGTCATTGTGCCCTCTGGGCCCCTTCCGTTTTTTGCCACCTCCAGAAAATCATTGTGCCCCTTTACCTCATGCTGCTGCTTGGGGTGCCCCCCGTCACCTCCACACTCTGCACTGAAAGTTTTCCACCTGAGCTCTCAGCTTTTTTTTTTTCCAGTTCGCTCGATGAAAAAAAAATTTACAGGCAATTCCCTCTTCATTTTTTGGGCAGTTTTGCCCTCTTAAGTGCCCAGGGAATTTTATAGTGAAGCGATTCTAAGAGCGGCGGCAGTCATGTGCGTGTCATACTAAAACACAACATTGTATGAAGACCAAACCAAGCTCCCTCTGCATATTTAAGCATGGCACAACGTTCTACAGCATCCTGCAGGCTCTGTGCAGCCTGGAAATAGCTGTTTTTTAATGTGATTCGTGCCGAAGTAATTCGGAACGAAGTTATTTTTTGCCGAGAAATTCGGCGAAGTGAACGAAACGAATTTCAGGAAATTCGCCCATCTCTAATTATCAGGTCTTCTCTTTAACTTTCAGTTTCTAGCCCACTGGTCTTTTCCCTAGACTCAGAGCAAGGAGTTTTAGAAGCTGTGTCTGGACTAGGAATCACGTGGTTACTATATTGACCTGAAAAGAAGCAAAATTCACTATAAGCCCAATTACAGGGTAATTTAAAAACTTTTCCCCCCTTGTTTCCCCAGGAAACTATCCTTCCTTAGGCTTTCACAATACATTAACCCTTGATGTAATGTGTTTTCACACTGTCAACATGACATTGCATTTTTACATTACATACAATTCAATCACATTATCTCTGTAGTGCAAAGGAGAAAGGAGTCAAATAGACATAAATAAAGAAGTGTACAACCCACTCTGGGATGCCACACATGGCTCTTTATAGATGGTGTTAACTTGCATTTGTAATGAGTCACATACTTGAAGCAATGTCTCTGGTCTATCAAAGTCTGATCTTCAGAGTACATGTTGGTGTATCTGCACCAGGACAGCTTGCAATCACTGATGGAATAATAAATTCTGATTTATACCAGCAAATTCTAAATGAAAATGTCAGGATATCTGACCGTGAATTGAATCTCAAGAGAATATTTGTCATGCAGCAAGACAACAGCCTTAAACACACAAGTCATTCTACCAAAGAATGGTTAAAAAGAATAATGTTAATGTTTTGGAATGGCACAGTCAAAGTCCAGACCTTAATCAAATAGAAATGTTATGGAAGGACCTGGACTAAGCAGTTTGAGGGAGACAATTTTCTAAAATAACAGAGTTAAAGCTGTTTTGTATGGATGAATTGGCTAAAAAGTCCCCAAGCTGATGTGCATGTTGAATCCACACTTACTGTAAACATTTAGTTGTAGTTATTACCCCACAAAGGGGTCACACACGCTACTAAAAGCAAAGGTTCACATTATTTTGCCACCCACAGATCTGTGACATTGGATAACTTTCCTGAAAAAATAAATGACAGTCTATTTTTTTTTTACTCATTTGTTTGATGTGGCTCTCTTTTAGGACTTGTGTGAAAATTTTCTGTAGTTTAAGCACCACTGTAATTTATAAAATTGGGTACTTTTTCAGGGAAAACCTAAAATTCTGCAACCACAGAAATGATGTCTATATACCCAGAATTCTAAACTAGAATTGCATCTTTAAAGGAATTTTCTTGCTACAAAGATCACAACTGTAATGATGGGAACCGTAAAAATAAGCACCTTTGAAATTGGTTTGGATTACCTAAATCATTTAGTATAGCAAATATTAGCTAATCTGTGTGTGTCTAGAGCTAAATCTGAAGCTTGGCGTCGTACCACACCCACATTGCTGTGATTGGCTGCCTGATATTTAGTTCAGCCCTGGTCAGGACATGCCCCTTGTGCGGGACAACCCTTCCATGCTGTGATTGGCTGTTCTGCATTCTCTGTGATCACTCCCCTCTGAGCTGTGTGAAAATAAAACTGAAACTAGCTGTCTGAGCTTTCTGTGCTAGCTGCTGTTTGCATCTGTATCTCATTGTCTTTCACTCCCCTCTGAGCTGTGTATTAAAGGCTGCCTGAGCTCTCTATGCTCCTCTCAAAATGATAGCTCTATATGAAAGATCTGGTCAATTACTCAGTTTCTTTAGCTGCTAGATTCACTCTCCCCCCCATATAACACAGTCTTATACATTCTGCTCCCCCTTTAACTCCTGATAAAAGAGGGGGAGCAGAATGAATTTCTCACATTTGTTTCATCATTTCAGGCTGCATTTATAACTGTCTACACCAATGCAGGTGTTCTAGTTACAAGGCTTGGAGCCTGGGAAGGAGGTGACAGCTCTCCAGGCATGAGAACTGACCACAGCAGAAGATCTGCAGAGTTTTGACATCCTCTCTCTCCCACTGTTCACACAGAATGATGATGGTGATGATGATTCAGGATGGAGTAGGGAGGGGGTGTGATGAGGTCACTACTCTTCATTGAGGGAAGACACGCCTACTGAGAGGAAAGACTCGCCCCTGGATTTGAAGCTGTAAGCTGGAGAGATAGCACAAGATACCTGTAAAAGCCTGTACTGAGAAAACTCCTTTAAGAGGAACCTGTCACCTTCCTTGTGCTGCCCTCTTATATATAGATGCAGAGTTTAGCTTAATGGTGAAATTATAGCTTTCTGTATTATCTGCTCTTAGATCACAAACAAAGCCATTGTAAAGCCTTAAAAAGTTAAGATAACTTTCTGTGCCTTGATATCATGGTGCATAACCTGTCAAGTTAAACTTGGCTACATCTGTTTTATTAATCAATTAGCGTATAGCAAATGTTGCCAGAGATTAGGTTATCATATTCACAAGCCACAACCCACCGCTGATTGACTCCATACTCACAGTAAAAGGAAGCAACGTGGCCCAAAGACCATTCCTGCTAAATTCGTTCTGCAGCAGTCCCAAAACACTCCTTCCTTTCTGAATCCTGCTGTTTTCCCAGGGGCGGGAAACATGTAGGGTATATGCAGGAACATGCACGGTATTGATGAATATATATATATATATATATATATATATATATATATATATAGTGTGAATTTATCTGGAAAAATGGTAGGCACAAACAGGTTTTGGATGCAAAAATAACAGGGTTTTTATTTGTATGGCAAAACAAACAAAGGAATAGCAAGTAGAAAGAAAAACTCTCCAGCCGGAGATATCACAGCATCCTGTTAAAGTTCATACACGTACGTCCGCATACCAACGTATGGTGTAGTTTGAGTCCAAGTTCAGGATAGCCGGACAGCGTCCTGGAGCTTCTTTATAAGCTCCTTGTTGCAGCACACTGTGTAGGGAAATGGTAAACGGACTCCTCAGGGTTGCACTCCTTACCTGAGGTCTGGAACTAGCAGGCTTTTAAAAGCCTCAAGAGGTCTAGCAAAAGCCCGGACCAGACTGTGGGGACAGCCTCACACCCTTGCTACAGCCGTCCCAGAAAAATAGGCCATGAAAGCTATATGGCAGCTATACTAATTGAACACATGTGTCAGTAACCTACTGTCACTAAGATGCTCTTTGGACTTCAGTGGCACATAGACTGCTGCAGTTTGGCTACAAAGAAAGGTCGGGGTGTACTGATGGACCGTCCAGCGTGACACCCCTGAAATTTTGATACACAAGATAGTGTACCGGTTGTGAATGGGGAGCAGGAGTGTTAAATTTGACGTTATTGCTCTCACACTCTCTCATACTGGTCATTGGAAGTTTAACATGGTACTTCCTAGAGGAACTAAGGATCTGCATGGCTGTCAACCCAGTGGGAAGCTGACATACAAAAAAGCCAGTAAACAGTTTTCTGAAGACAGGCGGAATAAGGACATGGAGTATTGGAACCATGTCATGTGGTCTGATGAGACCAAGATAAACTTATTTGGTTCAGATGGTGTCAAGATTGTGTGGTGGCATTCAGCTGAGGAGTACAAAGAAAAGTGTGTCTTGCCTACCGTCAAGTATGGGCTATCTTTTCCATTGGGCAGGGTAGGCAGTTGCCTGTGGGCCCCACGAGCAAAGGGGACTGTTGGGGCAGCCACCTATCCATCCCAGTGGAGTAACGCAACCTGAGCAGCAGTTACGGGCAGCACGTCTGTGTGCTGGTCCGGACCCGCAGCGTCTTTAAGTGGCGCAGGAGGCGATGTCTTTGCCTCCTGCACTGCTGTATTTCCTAGGCCGACAGCCCTTAGGCTTCTGGATTACTAAATCCCGGGAGCCACGTCCTGGCGTAGCCGGAAACCAGCTCCGGCGGGGAGCGGGGTGAGGTAAGTAATGTTTTTCTATTCTTTGTTATACCTACAAGGGGGCTATATTCCATAGGGGGGCCTATATCCTACAGGAGTTGCCTATTACCTGCAGGTGGCCTATAATCTACAGGGGGCCTATAGCCTACAGAGATGCCTATAACCTACAGGGGGCTATATTCTACAGGTGGGCCTATAGCTTACAGGGAGCCTATAACCTGCAGGGGGGCTATAAACTACAGAGGGGCCTATATCCTACAGGAGGGCCTATAACCTACAGGGGGGCATATAACCTACATGGTGGCTATATAATACAGGAGGGCCTGTAACCTTCAACGGGCCATATAACCCACAGGGGGCCTATAACCTAAAGGGGGCCTATAAACTACAAGGGGCTAAATCCTACAGTGGGGCCTATAACCTACAGAGGGCCTATAGCTACAGGGGGCTATATCCTACAGGGGGGGTCTATATCCTACAGGGGGGCCTATAACCTACAGGGGTCTTAATACAGGGAGCTATCTACAGGGGGCATTTTACCTACCAGGGCCTGTCTACAGGGGGCAATATATGTAGGGGGTAGTATATCTACTTGTACCTACAGTGGGCAATATATCTAACTCCAGGGGACTGTAAATCTACTAACAGGGGGCTGTAAATCTACCAACAGAGGGCAGTAAACCTACAGTGGGCTCCATATCTACCTACAGTGGGCCTGTATAGCTACCGACTTAATGGTGGGCAATATTGCTACCTACTTACTTAATGGGGGGTGCCCTTCCCAAAGGTAGGAGTTAGTAGGGAAGTGCTGATAAAGTGAGGATTCTAAGATGTTTGTGTGGTAAATTCTTCAGGTACGAGTTACAACTGGGAGAAGTCATCATGACGGTCTGGAAAGAAGGAGAAGAAAAGGGAAAAAGAACAATTCAAAGAACAACTGACCAGAGATGACGTCTCCTGTGAGTCCCTAATGTCAGGGGTTATTTTGCATCTCTGTGAGGGGATCTGAGCTGGTGTCTGACCACTATGTTATCTCTGTATGGTGGTGTTGTAGGCTATACCTGAGCTGGTATCTGACCACTATGCCGTCTCTATATTGCGGTGTTGTAGATTATAAGTTTGTTATCGATAATGTATATATTTGTACCTGTGAGTGGTTGGGTCTTTTGGAGGGCCCAGTGCACAGCTCTGCCCAGTGGCCCATAATGCTGTTAAGATGACCCTGGGTGTGAGTGTCATGGTTTAGGGCTGCATGAATGTTGCAAGCTGTGGGCAGCTACAGTTCATTGAAGGAATCATGAATGCCAATATGTACTGTGACATACTGAAGTAGAGCATGATCACCTCCCTTTGGAAACTGAGCCGCAGAGCAGTATTCCAATATGATAATGACCCCAAACACCCCTCCAAGATGACCACTGCCTTACTAAAGAAAAAGGTGCTGGACTTGTCAAGCATGTCTCCAAACCTGAACCCTATTGAGCATCTGTGGGGCATCCTCAAATGGAAGTTGAAGGTCTCTAACATACATCATCTCCGTAATGTTGTCATGGAGGAGTGGAAGAGAATTTCAGTGGCTGCAACCTGTGAAGCTCTAGTGCTTGAGAAAGAGGCGGATTGTTACCTCGAAACGTCGCACACTTGTATGGCTGGCCACCTGTCTAGTTGCTACCTCTGACTACACGGGACGTGAAAACAGACTTTATGAGAGGTTATGCTTACAACAGCGCTTGAATATGAACTATGCGGCAAATCGCAAGTGTTATTGATCTGAATTTGTCACATCCGTGAAATATAATACATTTTTGAAATAATTCTTTGATAATGCTGATACACTGTGTTGTGAAAGATTTAGCGTTGGCATAGGGGTGAAGAGGAGCCCTAGTACACAGTGTGGATTGAAGATATTACGTGTTAACCTACCAGTTTATGGTGTTTTGTGGCTCTAGTGAACTCCATGCCACACAAAAATATTGACACTTTGGGCACAATTTGTCCATTTTCACTTATTCAGTTTTGTTGCCAGTGGTTTAGCAATTGATGGCTGGGTGTTGAGTTATTTTATGGGCACACCAAATTTACACTGTTACAAAAGCTGTACAGTGAATACTTTACATTGTATCAAAGTGTCATATCTTTAGTGTTGTCCCATGAGAAAATGTAATACAATATTTACAAAAATTTGAGGGGTGTACTCACATGGGTAATCTGTGAGAATCTTGCAGTTTTCACTTGGTAAAAAAAACTTCCTTATTTGTCCCCTGCCGCTGCTACTCCAGGGTTCCGGGGTGATCCGTTCCTCTTTACTTCCAGGCTCTGATAAAAGGATGCAGGCGCATGAGAGGCTTGAGCTCCATTCACTTAAAATGGATTTTATATCTGCTGGATAATTCCTTTGAGGGGTGAACTGTACAAGATCCTATTATTTCTTGGGAATTTTACTATATTCAAAGGCTTTGCAAACATGACTTTCCCAGCAAATTCTGCTCTCGAAAACTAATTGGCAGGGCTTCCCTTTTGAGGCTTGCCATGTACACAGGCAGTTGTGAAACACCTAAAGGTCAGTTTGGGCATCAGTACTCTAGGAGAGATAGTTGGGGAGAGTTTGGTTGACACATTTGTCATGTGCTGTAGTCACATTTTGCAGAATATAATATGATGTTATAAATACTTCTCCAAAGGAGGATTGGGTCTCACAAGAGACCTGGACCAAACCTATTTCAACACTGTGCAACTAATTATTATAAACCTACTCAAATAGACTCACTGTAGCTCTGAAGAGATCATGTTCTGATTTTCCTATTATTTGATAGTAATAAAGAGATACTTGAAACCTACACATTGGAAGCATCCAAAAGACCTTACATTACAGGTATGGATTGCAGTGGTCTGTGCAATCCTCCTTCTTTTCAAATTAATGTATGAGTCACATATAGTTTGATGACAAATGGCAGGCATGGGTGGCTAACCCCCACATAGCTCTTTAGTTTTACTTGCCTAATCCTATTAAATACCCCCTGCATTGTACTGTCTCATTTACATACAGATATCAAAAGAAACATTATCACATTTTGCATCTTTTTACAGATTTATACCAGAAAATTGCAATGTTTTTCTGTTTTGTTGTATTTCTTGCATAAAAAGGGAAATTTGTGATTTCATATCGTGATTTCATATTCTAGATGTTGCACATGTTGTTTGTAATGTACAATTTTTTCTGATTCAGATGATTAGATGATCCACGATGCCTAATGAAAGTTTGATATAAAACGGAAAAGAAAAGTTGTATAGAATAGTGTGAGGGTTGCAGTTTTGAAAAAGTAATAATTAATGTCATTTTCTTGGTACAATTATCAGATTTAAAACTGCTAATTTATTCAGATTTGTCAGTAAATTTGAGAATTTTTTGTTATAAATATGCACAAAACATATGACCAAAGTGTATGGTTAACAACTTGTCACAAAATGATGAACATATTCAAAAAGTAGCAAACAACAGATTGTTAAATTAAAAGTAAGCAATCCTGGATATGTACACAAGACCAGATTATAGGGTCTCCACAAAGTGCCCTCCTAGCCAGGCTAATTCGTGTGAGCTGGTTTTTGAAATTTCAATCAGATGGGGAGCATGGGCAACACAGGATAATTTTAACCAGATATTCACCTCCCACACAAACCTGGGCATAATTATAACCATAGCAGCTGCCATGGGACCAAGAGATTGAAGGCAATGATAAATCAGCGTCTTTCTGCTATCTAACACTGCTATGTGGGTTCTCTGATATATGGCAGTTTTTTTTTATATCTATAGTTATTGCTACTTCTGCCGTGTTAGTTTCCTATCTTTCCATCTCATATTGTCATGTATCCTAGTTACGCCCCTTCACACAGGCATTGACCTCATCGCACCTTGTGTGAAACTGCAGTGAATGCAGCCATGTGGCCTGCTCTGCTTGCCTTTCAAAAGTTTGCTATGGGGCCTAATATTATCTTGCTGCCCCCCTTGTATTGCAGACACTGTTTGCATCTGGGACCCCAAGTCTTAAGAAAATGAGAATGATCTGATTGCAGTTCAGCAATCCTATGTAGATAAGAGGCCCCTAAACTTCAGTAGAGAGGGTCACATGCATATGTAACCTTAAATGTGGCTCCTACATAGGGGTCAGATGGATTTCAGGTCCCAATTTTTTGTGCCCAAAAGGCTCTATCGAACTTAATCTGACCCTGCATTTACAAATAGAGGATGCCATTTTTGCAGCTCTGAATTTTATGATTTTGCTATTGTGCCAAGAGGCTCAGAGGTATAATGTTCTCTATTTCTAATTTGACATTTGGGGCAAGACATTATAAAGTGCACTTTGATTTTTGAAAGTATTCAGTTGTCATCAATTGGGATTACCATCTGCTCAGCCGACCTTAGATAATCGGCGCTTAAATCAAGCACCATTAACACATTTCACTCCTGTGTCGATGACAGATCAGTTAATCCACAATATAATGATGGTTAAGCTGTTCCAGTGATATGTGGTGTAAATGTCACCTATCACATATCATTCAAATCTATGAGATCTCTGGGGGTACATGTGCTTATTTTTTACTGTTCTAGACAATACATTCTCGACCGGGAGAAGTCTCCCGTTACACTCATTTCATTGTAAACCACATTCCACATTCAAAGACACAACAAAGGGGTTTAGTGGAAAGACAATTGTAAGTGATATTTATTTCTTGTTTATCTTTTAAGTCTTCATAGTTTACTACATCTGATGTACAGACTTATATCTACATTTAAAGCAACTCTAAGCTTGTCTGATGTTCAGATGTAGTAGAACTGAGACAGTTGTTTGAAGCATCTAATTATGATATTGTTCCAATTTACACAGGACTGCAGGTACTCCCATCTTTATCATTTTATGTTGGATTTAATGTACCATATGTTCTTCCTTCCCATGAATGCTATCATATGACTTTTCAATGCTATAAATGTCTAAGGGTGCTTTCACACAGTGCGTTTTTTTGAAGAAATGTACAGAAATTAATGCTGGCCATTTCACAAAAAAAAAAAAAAAAAACCCAAACACACCAAAAACTCACCAAAAATGCACTGTGTGAAAGCACCCTAATTGATAGGGCTCCAGCTGCCTAGGAGGCATGCACACACGACAAGGATGTCAAAGAGGTAGAGTACAACCCTGAGCAGGAGCGTGGAATGGTGAGTATAAATGAGCAGAGGAGGACGCTGCTGGGACAGGTGGGACAGAGGTGGCGGAGGCTGCTGCAGGTGCTGGGACACGGCCATTCCGCCAATGATCACATCACTCCTGGGGCTCAATAACTGCCTTAGCTGCATGGTCTCTGGAGTCAGTAGAGGGGATGCATTTTACTTAACTGAGGCTAATGTACCAGCCCCAGTTAGAGGAAAACAGCAAAAAAAGTGAAAAAATGCCCCCAAAGGTCTTTTTCTGACCTTATGGTTAGAACAAGGCCAAATATTAGTACATGCAGTCCCCGGGTTACAAACGGGATAGGGACTGTAGGTTTGTTCTTAAGTTGAAATTGTGTGTAAGTCGGAACAGGTATATTTATTGAATGTTATTCCAGCGGAAATTTTTTTTTAGTTTTGGATAGTGCAGGGAAGGGTTTTTACATTTGTTTTGCTATCTGTGCCCTTTTTTAGAAGATTTCACCTAACGTTCTGTATCTCATGTGCAGCTGTGGCATGCTGGCACTTGGTTATCATGGGGCGTGACTCAGTGTTGAATATCAGCCACGCCCCACAAGTCTCCGTTTGTAACTAGGGGACGTATGTAAGTCGAAACGATGTAAGTCGGGGACTTCCTGGTACTATAATCAAGCGCAAGAAAGTGTTCAAACTGGTGTGCACTACAAAAAAGGAAGATATGCCTGGTTAGGAAAGGGGGTAAAAGGCCCAGTTAGGAACTAATTCATCTCAACTGCTTCTTTTTACTAGACGTGATGATCCCAGGAAATGCAAGCACATTCACTGCTTGGCCGGTGACAGATTGAAATTAAAAGTTGCCTGTTAAATCCTTTATTTTTAACAGTGTTCCTTCCATGTGGACTCAATATTGCTTTGAGCAAATAGAGAGAGCCTTAAGCAGGGAAAGTCAACATACGGCATGTGAAAACGGGTTATAAAAAAATATATCTTATAACGCTAAGACAACGTGATGACTGAAATTTTGCATAATAGTTTAGTTATAATTGGTTATGTAAATTTATCAAATGACTTGAATATATCCCTAAAACACAGGTTTATACTTATTTTTATATTAATATCTTTAAGGGGTTATTTCCAATTTGTAGAACTTATCTATCTCTAGCACACAATATATGTTAAGCCTTATTCAGTCAAAACTCTCTACATAAAGCATGTAAGCTTTAGTTCATGTGGTCTCATGCTTATTAACCTGCATAATACATCATACAAAAGAGCAAAGTGTAATAAGGCAAAGTCAACAGAGTGAGACTTTAGCATTTACTACCAGCTTAACCCCTGTGCTTCATTGGAAGACACCAATACCATAAACGGTAGGTGACGGAGTTCTGTGTTTGCAAGTTTAAAGGGGTTCTCTGGGGCTACCTTTCTTATTTGTAATAGGGCTTACACCTGTATTATAGTAAATTTTTGAATTCACACATTCTTACATAAAAATGATGTCCTCCTGTTTTTTTAACTTTGAGTCCTACTGACAGCACTTACTAAGGGTACAGGTTGTTTTTTTTTTTTTCTATGGGCTGGATAACTAGTCACAATTTTAGCAATTTCAAAATACTAAAACTGATGAAATTCCAACCGTTTTCATGTGCTGTGTAAACATAGTCTAAGGGTATGTTCACACGGCGTAATTTCGGCGTGCATTTCACCACGTATTTGCGCTCTAAAACGGGTGAGATGCGTGACGAAATTATGTAAGCCATATTCTCATAGAGAACGGGGAGATAAGTGACTTGCGTCGCGAGTAATGAATGTCAATGGTGCCGGCGGGCTGCCAGCCCCCCCCCCACCCCGCTGTGGGAGTACGCGTGTATTAGCACGAGCTCCCGAACGACACGATGTACTGCGGTGCGTACAGTACATCATGTGAACATACCTTAAGGTTTCCTTCACATGGCAAGGTATAAATACTCGTTGAATTCTGAATTAGAATCTGACCAGTATTTTATAGTCGGTTTTAGATTTTTGGCACATTATTTTACAAGTTTTTTTATAGTGGTTTTCAGATTTGGCCAGCCCATTGACCTTGAATAGTACATTTCCTTTTGGAAATCTAGGGAAGAATGGGCATGATCCAAGTTTTTTACAAAGCCGTCGGTTTTGAAATCCAGCCTCTGTTCCGTGTATACTAGCGGTCGGATTTTCTATTGAGGTAAATGGGGATGGTTTACAGTCAGTTTTCAAACTGATTCCAAATCTGAAATCAGTCATTAAAACAGACTGTAAATCCTGGCCATGTAGACGGGCCCAAAGAGTAACAGAGCAGAGAACAGCAGTTCAGAGGTTGTATATTGCTGTCATAAAAGTGATGACTACAGCTTTGTACAGTTTACATAGTGAGTCCTAATTATCATCATTATCAGGACAGCAAGAACAGAACTGGGGGAGGATTACACACTAATGTCACTACATAGACCCTAGCAGTGATAACTGTGGAGGGAAGTCTTAGATTGAAATGCAGTCTGGGAGTTGTAGGAAAGAGATGCTAGAGAACACTTTCAAAGGCCGAATGTTTTACTGCAAAAAGTGGATCTTATGATAGATGAATAAGGAGGCAAAAGAAAAAAAATCACGTGGTAGTGGAATATCTTTACTTTTCTATATAAATGCTGTTTATAGTGTTCTGTGAAATCTTTAAGCTTCCAGATAACCCCTTTAAGTTGTGCTCCTGAATGCAAAAGCCATCATATACTATTAGAAGTACACAGAGATACAGTATGGGTCCAAAGATTTTGATGGGTGTTGTATTATGGATTTATACAATATAATTAGAGTCTTGAGTATGAGCCCTAATGAAGGTTAGATTTTATTTTATGATTGATTGTCGTTAGACAGCCTCAGCCTGATGTCTGGAGCACCTTTGATTTTGTTATACATTCCAAGCACTGTGAATGCTTTGTGTTACACCTGCTCACCTGTTCATCTTCTAAGACAATCAATTAAAAATACTTCATTTGCACTGGCAGCTCAATATTTTTACCATTACAATCCACCCGATCCAATCTCTCTTTAATCACAGGAATTTAATAGCTATGCAGTCTTGCACTGTCTTAACAAGCTAAGGTTATAAAGTAGAACCATATTTTGTGAAATAATCAGTAAAGCATTCATAAATCTACAAAAACACAATTTACAAAACTATCTTGTCAGAGCTCATTAAAGTAACAGCAACATGTAAAAATTGATCTGTCTTTAAAGGACGGTTCTATTCACAGTTGATACTACACACAAAAGCATGAGACACCTTCTCAGGATGACTATGTTATGGACAGAAGATCTGAGGATGGTTGTTTCTAATGATTAATGTCAGATTATAGTATGGACTACTGATTCCCATTTTAACTATAGGGAAATTAGATGTTAGAAACCCCAACTGCCATAATTACTTTAAAGCAAAGGTAGGTAAACCATATTATAATTTTATATTCTAGTGAAGATTTGATACTTTATCTGCCCTCTGTAAAACATCTTTGAGCTACCCAACTGCGCTACTATTGAATTGGAATCTCTTGCTGCAGAGTTCTTATGGAGAACAGCTGACCAGGTTCCCAGAAACCCTTTCTGGGTATCAATTTTATGGGCATGAGGAGGAAAGCAGACTAGTGTCTTCAAAAGTTATTAATTTGGTTTCAAATTGAAATTGTTATATAATTTAGCTTTGATTTTATTTCTCATCTACTATTCCCCGTCTGGCTTTTGGGGACATAAGTAATGTTCACAGAATGATGGTTTACCTTACTCATACACCAATGGACTGGGGAAGCCAATTATAGAATATCACAATGACAATCTTAGGTAATGTTCACATGACATATTTGTAGGGCATACTTTGGTGCGTAATCGTTCTGCAATGCACCCGAAGTAGGCCTAGAAAATGTGGTAAAATCATAGCACTCATTGAATTCAATGAACTCAGAGCATTCAATAAATAGGAGGCTGGGCCGTAGCGCTGTTAAAGTAAGCACTGGCCAGCACTTACTTTCACCAGCAAGCGTATTGTAGCATGCACAGCTATGCACTACAATAAAGTTAAAAAAAAAAAGAGAAATATGTTTACCAGTGGTCTCGGACTCTGTAAAGTCTGCACTCTCTATTCTCCACATGGTGCAAATGGAAATGAACATCCGACTGTAGATGTCTGACAGGTGTAGAATCCAAGATTAAATAGTATAATCCAGCACTCGTGCAAGGGAATGATATAAAAAATAAAACGCACCTTTTACTGGAGTTTGTCTAAAAACATAGCTTAAGAACAAAGATAGACTGCATAGTTTACGGTTTTGAGCCAAATCCCCAGCTCTTTATATCGTATGTTGAAGCGATGCAATACATAAAAGTGAATTCAGTCCTTAGGCAGTGATTCAGTGAGTTCTTACAATTGCTTTACTTTTTTGAATTTTTTAAAAAATGAAAAAGCTAATGTTAGATTATTGTGAATGTTAGATCATTGTGAATGATGCAGTTCTGTTTACCAGACACAAAATGCACTGTAGAAAAGTTAGGAAATTATGACTTATCTGTCAAACGCTACCCTAACAAAGTAAATAATATGGTATCAAGAAAGAAACAGTAGTGCATTCTAAAATATATATAAACACAGCTCTATAGACATCATGAACCTGCTGTAGGTCTCTTGTTTAGATAATAATATATAGTATCTTACAAAAGTTGTACACCCCTCACATTTTTATAAATATTGTATTACATATTTTAATGGGACAACACTGAAGATATGACAACTTGACTACAAGTAAACTAACAGTTGTACTTTAACGGCAGAGGTAGTGGATCCGCTGGGCCACCGCAAGCGATGGTGGAAGCCAACGCCCGGGAACAGGAATCTAAGAAGAGCCCGGATTTCACCAGAGGGCCCCCCGCCGCAAAGCGGGATGGACTATGCAGCGGTCGGAGAACTCCCAAGGTCGTTTCCACTGGTCGGGACATGCTTGCGCAGTGGTACCAAGGATAGAGCGGGTTACAGAATCGTGAGGCTGGGAGCGTGGTCAGGGACAGCAGCCCATTAGGTTCAGGACAGGCGGCAAGGTTCCGTTGGTCAGAAACATGAAGCGAACGGGACCTGGTACACGGTAGAGGCAAACAAGGACAAGACGCTTTCTCTAAGGCACAGTAGGCACTAAATATCCGGCAGAGGACTGCAGGAGGCGAGGAGAGCCAATATATAGGGTACAAGATGACCGTAACGCATCCAATTGACCGGCGCACTGGCCCTTTTAGAGAGAGAGAGACTGCGCGCGCTGCGTCGCCTTAGGGGAGCGGGATCGCGGCCCCGACCTACGGCCGTGAAGCAGAGTCGCGCCTGATTCAAGGAGCGGGGTCAGGTAAGCTGATATGGTACCGCGGACGAGCGCGGCCACGGACCCGACCCGGACCGCACCGCCACTCGTCCCGCGGGCACACGAAGACGGGGGGCCGGGGAGGCGAGCGGATCCGCAGCCTGGGGAACGGTCTGCGGCGCCGCTCGTTACAGTACCCCCCCCCCTTAGGCCTCCCCCTCCTCCCAGCCCGGAGGAATCTCAGAACAAGTTGACGGTCCAGAATTGTTTCCTCCGGCTCCCAATTAGTACCTCTCCTCGCCCGAACCCCCTGCACCTCTATGAGAAAGAATCGCTTCCCCCTGGACACCCTCATATCCAAGATCTCTTTCACGCGAATACATTAGAGCAATCCCCACCGTGGAATGGAGGAGCATCCTAATTACAGAAAAACGTTCAAGGACCAGAGTTTTTGAGAAGCGACAACTGAAAGGAGTTCGATGCGCATGGGGGCTGGAGCCGAGTTTATAGGCTCACGCGGTTTAGCGTCTAAGCACCTCAAAGGGACCTACTTACGGGACCCTTTATAGCTTGGGATCTTAAGCCTGACATAGTTGGCAGACAGCCAAACTATATTTCGCCAGGAAAAAAATTGGAGGAGGACTCCTTCTTCTTATCCGCCTTAGCTTTCATGCTATGCCTAGCACGTAGCAAAGACTGGGCGGGTCAGGGCCCAAATAGTCTTCTGTCGCGACACAGTGTATCTGCAGCAGGGACTTCGGACCTGAGAGGGCAGTGGAGAGAGGGCGAGGGGTGCAGAGCACGTACGACAATATAGAAAGGGAGGCCCCCGCTGATTCTCGTAATCTAGGGAATTGTAGAAAATTTCTGCCAGGGAGTAGGTCAGCCCAGTGCATTCTGGCTCGCCGAGACAAAGTGGCGCAAATAGGTCCCCAAGACCGGTTAACCCTTATCTACTTGCCATTAAGTACTGGGGTGATAGGCCGAGGAAAATCAGTCTTAACCTGAACAGGGAACAGAGGGCCCGCCAGAATTGGAGACAAACCTGGACTCCCTGTCCCGAGACATTCATGCAGAGGGCATCCCGTGAAGGAGCGAAAAATTTGGTGAAAAAACTAGGTTAGCCAGCGCGGGGCCGAGGGCAGACCGTCAGTGGGACAAAGTGAGCCATCTTAGAAAAACGAACAGTAACACCCCAGTATCACGATGGTTACCCGGAGAGGATGGGGGAAGATTGTTTTATAAAATCCATCCCACATGCGACCAGATGGGCTCTAGGATGGCAGGGGAAGCAGGAGCCCGGACAGGCCTGTGACGAGGTGTTTTGTTACGGGGCACAGGTGGTACAGGCCTCAACAAATTCCCTTAACGTCCTTAGCGAGGTTCCGGCACCAGTAAACCGTGATATAAGGAGAAGGGTTTTACGGGCGCCGGGGTGTTCCAGACCACCCAAGAGCAAGTGACCCCACTTCAGGAACTAGTCGTGCGGAGTGCGGACCCACATATGTCTTCCCAGGCGGACATGACCGGAGGTCAACAGACAGGGGCTGTAGAGGACAAGACGCTCCGGAGGATTATGTGCTCCGGGGACATTTCCCCTCTCCGACCACATCAGAACGCTAGACAACCATCCGCCTTTCACGATTCTTCCCCCCGGAACAGAAGTGGATTAGAAATCGAATCGGGAGAAAAAGAGGGACCATCTAGCTTGGCGTGGAATTGAGTCGCTGGTGTCCGTCTGGAAGGTCCTCGGAAGATTTTGTGGTCAAGTAGATACTGATGGGATTGGCCGAGTACCCTCCAGTAGATAACAGGCCATTCTCCAGGGCTAGCCTGTATTGCTACACCACTCCCGTCTCCGATCGTATAGTTCCTTTCCGCACGGTGAGAAAGTATTGGAACAAGAGCCGCAGGTGACCGTTCTCCCTCTTGGCCCCTTTTGCCGTGTAAAACCGCACGCGACCCCGACCGATGAGGCGTCCACTTCAAGTGCAAACGGCTTAGTGTGTCCGCCGTGACGGATGGACAGCGGAGCGAAGGCAGACATCAAACTCGAGAGCCACCCTCTCTTCGGTGGCCAGCTTTCCGGGTTTAGCGTTCTTTCTCGTGAGCGCCACAATGGGTGCCACCGTCGTGTGGAGAAGTGTGGATTAATTGCCGTTAATAATTACAGAATCCCAGGAACTGTTGTATAGCCCGAAGACCAACTGGGCTGAGGCCATTGCAGGACAGCGGCAGCTTTGCTGGTGGTCCATCAGCAACCCTTGGTCCGAGATAAATATCCCCATAAAGGCAGGCCTGGACTGATGACAAAAGCACTAATCCCACCTTAGGCGTAAAGGCGGTTTGGCCCGGAGGCCCTCAGAACATGGCGGACATGAACACGGTGGGTCTTCCAAGTTCAGAATAGTAACCAAGATGTCGTCCAGGTTACACTATGACACCACGTATACAAGAGATCCCAGAAAGATTACCTGTTCACAAATTCCTGGAAGATAGACGGCTGGGCATTGCAAAGGCCGAATGGCATGACCAAGTATTCGAAGTGCCCGTCTCTGGTGTTAAAAGGCCGTCTTCCACTCATCGCCCTCACCGATGCGATGATATTATGAGCTTCCCCTTAATTCCACATTTTGGAGAAGATCTTCGCACCACGTTCTGCGACTCAAAGACTCAGGATCAAAGTCAGAGGATACCGATTCTTCCACCTGATCTTATTAAGAGAACCCCGATAAATCAATGCAGTGTCAGCAGGTGCCATCCTTCTTTCCCACGAAGAGAATCCCGCCCCGCGGGAGAGGAGGAGTCTCCGGTATGAACCCCTTCTGGAGTTTTCCCGGATAAATTTTATACGGACAAGCCTTGGAGTCCCGGGAACGGACCCCCCAAGGGATAACTCGGCCCCGGGGGGGTCTGGCACCAGCAGTACCGATTCGGCACATCAATAAGGTCGAAGAGAGGAAAGGATCTCCGCTTCTTTCTCCAAAAGAGACATCGGTGAACCCCTGGTATTCGGGCGTGCAGTGCCGGCCAACGATTCGCGGGTGGGCCGTGCGAGAGACGGTAGGACAGGGCCGGGCGAGGTGCCACCATACAACTGCTCAGCAGTTGGGGCCCCAGCAGTGATGTTCACCCGACTCCAGTCTAAGCGTGGGAGATGGAGTCGCAACCACGGAAGTCCGAGAAAAGCGCCGAGGAAGAGGCGAGGCAGTACATAGAAGGCATATCTTCTCCTTATTGCAAAACACCGCAGCGTAAGAGTACACATTGGCTTGGTTATGTACTGTATAGTGATCTCTTAGCAGCTCGCCGGCTGACCGATGGAGATAACCAGGGTTTTTTTCCAACTGGACACACCGGAAGGACCTTGTACTGCGACACGAGTAGCGATATAAAGTTTCCCTGCCGAGCCAGAGTCCAAGAAGCTGAGGTCTGAAGGTGAGACCAGCATCATCCAGAAGTTTGAACAGGCACAACATGCGTTGAGAGGAAATTTGCACCTATGACGCTCTCCCACGAACCCTAGGTGCAAGAGTTACCCGATCTGTTTGGGGTTGGTGGACAATTCCTCCGGAAGTGCTCAGTAACTGCCACATGTATGCAGGCACAGGTTGCCAGACCGCCTTAGGGACCATGTTTCTTGTTCAGAGAGATGTACCTATGTCACCTGCATGGGCTCCCTCAAAACGGGAGTGGTGTGTGCGTGGTTGCGTAGTGTTGTCTCTGGAAAACGGGACCAGGCGAGGATACCCGGGCGTGGACGTCTCCATCTCGTTCCTGCCACCCGGAGCTCCGCTTGCCTCTCCGAGACTGCACGTCAATGCGGGTATCCAACTGAATTAGCCCGCCAAGAGAGGACGGGATGTCTCTTCGCCACACATCTTAAACCTCTCGAGAGACTCCCTTTTAAAGGTAGCGCACAAGGCATCCTCGTCCAGATAACTCTGAGGCTAGTTTGGGCGGAACGGCACTGTCGTAGTTCTCCCACCGACTGAGTCTCAGGCACAGAGAGAGGAGGGCAGTCTCGGCGGATGATGCCCTGCCGGTTCCTCAAAAACACCGGAACTCCTGGATGGAAGGATCTGCAGATCCGTTGTACACAGGGTCGTTATCCGATCCCACAGAGTGTGGACCATGCTAAGGCCTTCCCGGAAAGCAGGCTACCACGAAAGCCACTTTAGAACGCCTCCGTAGGGAACTGGTCCGCCATTAATTCAATGTGCATTGAGCACTGAGTAGATGAACCACTGCACTGCTTGGAGTCCCCCTTCAAACTTGGGACGGTAACGGTAAACGAAGCTTAGGACCCACCTGTTGGCGCCGGGGCGACGGTAGGCGGTGTAGACACAGATGGAGTTGGCTGGTTCGCCATGAGTTGCTGGAAACATGGCTCAACGTGGTCCAACTGGCAGAGCCTGTTTGCGCAATTTGACGTGACTCGTTGCGCGACATGTTTTTGCGGCCCAAAGGGTGGTTTTCCCCCCCGCATCACCAGGCAGATGCACCTTGGCGGGATCCATGGCCGATCTTACTGTAACGGCAGTGGATAGTGGTGATCCGCCCCGGGACCACCGCAAGCGATGTTGGAAGCCCACGCCAGGAAACGGAAATCTAATAAGTTGCCCGGTTATTCACCAGAGCCCGCCGCAAGCGGATGACGCTGCGGCGGAGAACTACCCATGTCTTTTCCACTGGCGGGACTTGCTCTTTGCGGTGGTAGCCAAGGATAAGCGTGGTATAAGAATCTGTGAGGCTGAGGCGTGGTCAGGACAGGCAATATGTCAGGACAGCGTCAGAGAGTTTCGTGGATCATGAAACAGGAGCGAGACAGGTCTGGTTACACACGGTAGAGGCAAACAAGACAAGACGCTTTCTCACATAAAGCACAGGATGCACTAAAGATCTCGCAGAGGGACTGCCGGAGGCAGAGCCAAAAATAGGGTCAGTGACCGGTAACTCAGCCAATTTACCGGCGCACTGCCCTTTAATGAGAGGGAGACTGGCTGCGCGCGCGCCTTAGTGGGACGGGAGCGCGCCCTCAGACGGCCGTGACGAGCGCGCCTTGAGTTCAGAGCGGGTCAGGTAAGGAGCTGTTATTTACCGCGGGACGAGCGCTGGCCACGGACCACCACGGTACCGCAACCGCCACTCGCCCGCGGCACACGAAACGGGGCCGGGGAGCGAGCGGAGCCGCAGCCCGGGGAACGGTCTGCGGCGCCGCTCGTTACATGTACAGCTTTTATAATGGTGTAAATTTGATGTACCCTCAAAATAGCTCAACAAACAGCAATCAATATCCAAACTACTGGCAACAAAAGTGAGTACACTCCTAAGTGAAAATGGACACATTGTGTCCAACTTGTCATTTGCCCTCCACTGGGTCAGGGGACTTGTTAATGTTATAAGGTCTCAGGTGTGGATGGGGAGCAAGTGTGTTAAATTTGGTGTTATTACTCTCACATACTGTTCAACATGGCACCTCATGGCAAAGAATTGTCTGAGGATTGGAAAAAAAGAATTGTTGCTCTACATAAAGATGGCCTAGGCTATAAGAAGATTGCCAACACCTTGAAATTGATCTTCAGCATGGTGGTCAAGCCTCTTCTAGAGATGACGAGCAAGAAAGTCTGCAAACAGCTTGCTGAAGACAATCAGACTTATAACATGGATTACTGGAACCATGGCCTGTGGTCTGATCAGCCTAAGATAAACTTACAGTCATATGAAAAAAGTTTTGGTGCACCACTTATTAATCTTCAATCCATTTTTAGTTCTAAATATTTGGGTGTTTGCAACAGCCATTTCAATTTGATATATCTTATAACTGATGGACACAGTAATATTTCCAGATTGAAATGAGGTTTATTGTACTAACACAAAATGTGCAATATCAGTTATTAGATATATCAAATTGAAATGGCTGTTGCAAATACCCAAATATTTAGAACTAAAAAATGATTTAGATTAATAGGAGTGCCCAAACTTTTTCATATGACTGTATTTGGTTCAGATGGTGTCAAGCGACCAGGTAAAGAGGACAAAGACAACTGTGTCTTTCCTGCATTCAAGCTTAGTGGTGGGAGTGTCATGATTTAGGGCTGCATGAGTGCTGTTGGCTTTGTGGAGCTACAGTTTATTAAGGGAAACATTAATGCCAACATGTACTGTGACATACTGGAAACTGGGCTGCAGGGCACCACTTCAACATGATAATGACTCCAAACGCTTCCAAGATGACCACTGCCTTGCTAAAAAAGTAGAGGGTGAAGGTGCGTGTCTCCAAACTTAAAATCTATTGAGCATCTGTGGGGCATCCTCAAACAGAAGGTGGAGGAGCGAAAGGTCTCTAACATCCACCAGTATATAATTGTGTTTCTTATTCATATGGAACCAACCTGATCTTCCTACCTCAAGTTCATGGTAAGTGCCGTAGGAGTCCTGGTACAGTAGAAGGTAAACCCAAATGTATATCAAGACTATAGCTTCAATACATGATGTCATAGATACTATTAAATACATCTCTATTTAAGATACAGTATGAGTAAAAAAGTAAACATGTATAAACATTGGCGCTAACAGGCCAGTTCTAAATAGCTTCAAGGTAGTATAGAATAAGGCAGAATGTATGAACCTGTTCTTCTACATTTCATACATACAGGCATGTTGTAGTGCCAATATGACAAGTTTAACCTGGTCTTTAACTTTGTGTTATGTGCCTAGGTTTCATAAATGTGTCTAATTCTACAAATGTGGTGCAACACGCCCCCAGAACGCCCCAAATCTTTGGCGCATTAACAAGTGTTGCGCAGGCACTTATCGCATCAAAGTTTGGAATGCGACTGTTCATACATCTGTAGAACTGGTCTACTACAGCTTTTTGATGGCAGATAACTGTCAAAGCACCGTTCATTCAGGTTGCCCTTAGTACCCAAAGAGGAGCATTGCAGAGTTCAGGGACAGCACAGGAGAAATCTGAGAAACCTGAGCTTTAGCTCTGACAAAGAGGGATGGTATGCAGAATGTGGGGAGGTAACGGAAATTAACAATGTATGTAGTATAATGCAAAGTTATGAATGGGTTTATAAAAAACAGAGTATTGAATATCATTACCTGAGTAGGTACAGTAGTAAGATAAGAAGCGAATTTAAAACAATAATATAAAGATCTTCAACCTAAGGGCACACTCACAAGGAAAAGGGTAACAATCTTTTGAACTTTTGACTTTCAGGCTCCATTTCTCACCATTATTTTATAGACAATCATCTTGGCTATCTCATATATAAATTTGACTTGCAGCTATTTAGAATATGCTCAGCTATACAGGTTCTTGTCATGCTACTGCATTATTACTGCTTTGCTCCTAAAAATCCAAATTTTTATTTTTATTATTTTGTTAGTATGCTGTTAATCCAACTTTGAGTCATTCGACCACTGTCTGAATCTTCTGTGTCATGCTCTTGATCAGATTCAAGCATGTCTCAACCTGTCTCATAAGTCTATTCTATACAATCCCAATGTTGGTAACGACTCATTTGCGTATGAGTACAACTTTTTTTTTAAATTCAGGTCTACCTTATAAGTGTTTGATTGGGTTGAGGACTGGGGACTGTTGGGGCCAATCCAGCACCTATACCTCATTGTCATTGAACCATTTCTTTGCCAATCTCCATATAGGCTTTGGGTTGTTGTCCTACTGGAACACTATGTCGTCCTTTTTCTATCTCCCTATAGTAAACCAATTGTTCAAATGTAACTTATCTTGTAGGATGCTCACATATAGCTCAGCATTGAGACCACCAAAGATCCTGGTCAAGTATCTAACACCTTTGGCTGGAAACAACTCCATATCATCAGGCTTCCTCCACCAAACTTGACAGTTCCTTCAATTTCTCGATTTGTCAGCCCTCGTTTCCCTTGTTTAATCCTGACCCATTTTCACCTATCAGAGCCTAGTCTATTGATTTTCATTTCATTGCTGAAAATCACCCATTTCCAATCTTCTCCGATCCACTTTTCATACTGTTGTGCAAACTCGAGCCAAAGCTTCTTATGACCTTTTATTGGGCCACCATTCCCGACATGTGTAATGTGGTGCTTTCATGGACATCGGTGATTTTACTATTACGAAACATATGAGCCCCCCCCCAAAATCCATGGGTTTTAAATAAAAAAGAATATTTGACCCCTTTTGAAAGAGCCCATTTTTTGCTCCAAAATTTTTGCCCTGACATCCACTTCTTGGCTTTTGAATGGATGGATGGACTTCATATCACATTCTTCCAACTGTCATGGCACGCACGCTTCAGTTTGGAAATTTTCTTGGCCAAGAGACGGGTATCGAAAGACCCGGTGAAGCTCTTTTTTTTCTTGTTGTCAATTTTGCCCTTAGATAAAACAAAACACAGAGAGATGGGGGGGCAGTACCCCGAGACATTTGTGTGCTGGGGAAAAAAATTAACAAAAGGAATTTGTAAGGCCTTTTTTCACCCGGGTGGGCTTTGGGGCAATTTTCGATTTAATGTTTAACAAATTTGTTTGTGGCTAATTTTAAAATCCTTTCACAGTGGCCAATGGACACTGAAAGAGGAGGAATGACTGATGGCCATTTGTATTTTGTCAGCAGCAAGTACCCTGTTTACGGAAGGAGATGTTCAGCCCAAAAATTTGCAAATCTGTGCCGTATAAATTTAAACCTGTGAACCAGCAAAATTAAAAGGGGGGGCAATTTTCAAACCAGACTTTCTTAAAAAAAGGTTTAAATAAGTTTTTTCCGGGATTAATGAAAAATCCTCCAAAAAAAATAGCCAAAATTTCAAAAATCCCAAAAAAGTATAAAAAACAGTAGATAAAACTTTTGATAATTCCTGCATGCTTTAAAGTATAAACAAACCAAATAAAATATTTACAATTTAAAAGGGGGGGGGGGGGGGGGGGGGTTTATGCTTGGGGGATTTGTTTTTGGGTTTTTTGGCCCAAAATCCTATGCCCCCATTCATTGCATTTGGCCCCATTTGGCTAGGTTTTTCCCCATTTGGGGCTTTCCGGGTGAGGTTTTTTATTTAACCAATTTTTTACCTCATTTCTTCCTGTTTGGGCCCCCGCTTCATTTTAATTTTTTTTAACAAATTTTACTTATATCCAGGACATCCTTTTTTGAAAAGGCCCCACTTTTTATGCTTTTTTTGTCCTTTTGACTGTATCTATGTGTGGGCCCTACGCTTACTATTTTCCCGTTTTTTCCCTCGGAATTCCTGTAAAATTAGGAAAGGAAACAAGTCAGGACTTTGGGGCTTTTTTTGGGGGCTTTGAAAATTTTATCTTTTTGGGGCCCTTTTAAAAAAGGGAACCCAGGGCGAAAAAGCCCGGTTCCGGATGGGGTCGTCCTTAATTTGGGGAAAGGGCCCCAATTGTTTGTTTGACCCGTCTTCGGGATATACATTTATCTTTTATTTTAAACATTTTTTCTTTGGAACAAAAGGATTTGGTTAGCCATATTTACTAGACCCTTAAGCAGGGGCTTCTTTAACTCCGTCCCCAAGAAAACCCCCCAAACACCCTTTTCAGGATTTACTCGTATTTTTACAGGTGATTTTCATTATTGTTTAGTGCATACAGGCACAGGTGATTAAAAATTTTTGTCATGCATTTTGCACCCGGGGGATATATTAATTTTCAGTGCATCCCCGTGGGAATTTAAAACAAGACTTTTGGTGGGTTTTGAGGACTGGGGTTAAAAAACACGCATTAAGCTTACGTTTACGTCTATTTTTTCCCGTGAAAAAATTTTGGGAATTTGGATTGTACATTCCCTTTCTAAAGAGATTAAAACTTTACTTATCTTGTTTTTTTACCCCAAAATTCAAAAAATTCAACAAAAAAATGGAGCCTTTTAACGGCTTTTCCACTCTGTCACAATTTTACTCTTGAAATAGGGGAATTTCCCTTTTTTTAAAAATTTTAGCAAAAAATTTTCCTTTTCGTTTCTAACCCACCCAAAAATAACCATGAAATTTTCCCATCTTCAGAAAGGGAAAGGGTTTAAAAATGTCGGGGAAAAAGGGGGTTTAATTTGAAATTTTAGGGCTTTCTAAAGGCCCCATAGTACTAGGAGAGGTTCCAAAAGAAGTCGCCAAAAATTGGATCCCGCACCCTGTGGGGTTTTTTTTTTTTTATTTTTGGGTTTTTTGGGTTTAATAGTCCTTTTTAAAGGTTATAAAAGGAGAGAGAAAAAAAAAAACCCCCCATCGTTTCATAGTTTTAGGGTTTTAAAAAAGACATTCCATCAAGTTAAAATAAAAGGGGGGGGAAATTTTGGGGGAAGGTAAAAGAGATAAAGGTTTTTTTTTTGAATAGTTTTTCCCCAAAAAAGATGAAAAGCTTTGAAACCCCCTAAGGCCAAGAAAACCCAAAGGGAAAATTTAAATTTTTTTCCCCATTTTTCCATCAGAATGAAAATAGAAATTTTTTTTGCAAAATACTGGGAAGAACCCCATGCTTTCCAGGGCGCCATTCCCGGACCGTTCCCGGGGGAAAATTTTTCTCAAGGGTCACGCTTTGGGTTTTTAAGGAAGGCACACTGACAAAAGGGTTTTTGGTTTAAACTGGCCTCAAACCCGCTTTTTGAGGCCCCAGTAAACAGGAAAAAACAAACCCAAAAAAACAAAAATAAAATTTCCCGGCCCTCTAGGCCCGGGGACAAAACCTTTTAATGTGTCCCTCATAATGTGGCCTTGCCCCCTTTCACAGCACCACCCAAAAATTTGTACCAGCCCTCCATTTGGGTTTAGACTTCCTTTTAAACAGCCACCGCTTTCCTCCAAGCCTGGGGGTAAGAGCCCCCCTCTCAACCCGCTCCCCTGCTTTCTCCAACTTGCATTTTACCCACCCACAGATAACCCAGACCCCGGGCTTTTATAGGCCCTGGAAACCCCCGGGAATGGAACGGGGGGAAAAGGGAATTTGGGAACAGCCACCCCCCCCAACTGCAGCTTTTCCGGAAAAGCCAAAAAAAAGGGCTGGACATCAGCCAAACCCTTGATTTCAGCAACCTAAGTTGCACGCAACACCTGGCCCCCCCACCGGCCCATGCCCGGGGGGCATTTTCTACCAGGCCCCCAAACCCTCCCATCTGGGCAGCCCCCATGCGACCCCCTTACGGTCGCCCGGCAAAAATTTTTTCCCCCCTGAAAGGGGCGTGGGCCTTGTAACCTTTAAACCTTCCCCAGGGTCAAAGTCCTAACGGGGAAAAAAAAACGTTTCTCTCTTTTCAGGGGCGGAGACAACCCTTACATAAAAATCATCCCATGCACTCACCCTACAATTGGCAAAAATGAAGTCATACCCCTTTTTCATAGGTGGCACCATGCAAACCGCTCGGGAACATTGAACCCCAAATTTTTTGCCGGATGTGCCCTTTCAAGAAAATGCTGAAAACCCCATTCCGGGTTTTTTTCAAAATTTGAAGTTTTTCCCCCCACAAGATAGTTTGGGTTATTGTCCCCCACTGGGCAGTTTCTTCCCTCGTTGGGGTCTCTATAAGCGGGACCCCTTTGGTTGGATCCAGCAAACCCCACTAACTTCATGGGTGAAATGACATCACCCTCTCGGGTCATATCCCCAAATGCTTTGGGGGCGCACCTGAGCCCCAACCTCCCTCTGTGATGCAGGATTCCATGAGACCACAATTCTCTCACCAAAGGGCCCCTGGTCCTCACTGAAATTTTCCGCTACCCTAGGGCCCACTGTGGCCCCAAAACATGCATGCTAATTTGAGGGTTCCCACGCCGAACCCTTTACAACGATCATTACCTGGGTTTCCTATTCCAGAGGACACATTCCCCTGTTTAACCCCTGCTTATGGGTCTTCTGCAGAGACCCCCCTTTCGCAACTTTTGTGGGGTTTTTTTCCTTTTAAATCACCCGTACGTCTCTAATTTCAACCTCTTTCAGGGGACTCCTATATCTTGCATTTATTCCCCCATGGGTGGGAACATAGCAGACACTTTTTAAAACGGGGTTTTCCCCAGCGACAGGTCAACCCCGTTAGGTTTTACACTAAACCAAAATGTCTGTTTCCATTGGGCCATCCCTACATTTTAAACCCCAGTAGGGCAACAGCATCTGTCTGCTGGGGCACCCACCTTAGGCGCCCCCTATCACCCAACCCACCACCTCTGGATCCCGGTAATATTGTCCTCCTACTTTTTAAAAAAAATATATTAAGTCTCAAAAGCAGGCACTTTTTAAAACCCTTGGGATTCAAAATTTCTCTCACCACCCCTCATGGCCGAGCGAACCCCCTTCTTTTCGGGTTAGCGGCTCAATTTTTCCCTTCCTACAGTCACTGTAGTCTTTGGGGACCCCTGCAGTAAAAGTACTGGAAATACAGCCACCCTTGGAGCCCTTTGAACCAGCGCACTACAGGCCCGTTTCTCATTCCCTCGGGTCCAATTTGGATTTTTCATACAAAGCTCCCCTCTCTGGAATACCCTGCTCAGGACTGCCCCAAATTTTCCTTGGCAATTTTTTTTTTGCACAAGGGTTTTTAACATTCCCATCTGCATAAACGCATCAACCCTTTCACTGAAGCATGTACATTGCCGGGGCCTTCCAACAGGAAAAAGAGACTCTTCACAGATTTTTTGTTCCTCATGGGCAATAACCACATATTCACATCCCATCTCCTCCTACCGGGTTTGCCTTTCCCTTCCAGGAAAAAAACACTGGCCGGTTCAGACCCGGCAACCAGTCACCTTTTCCCACCAGCAGAGCACCTGATTGCTAGGCAACCCACATCACTCCGCCGGGGGGAAAGTATTGACAGCCCATCTCAGGATGTATCAACCCCCCAAATACACACCTGCACACATTGGGGTTAAATTCACCGAAACCACAAGGCAACCTGAACTTGCGCGTTCCCTCCCATAACACAGTGGCTAGGGTCTGGGACACAATTTTCTGAGGACCCCAAAACCCCACCACAGCTGCCTGGACTCTACCACAAGTTTTTTTAGCAGGAGATGCAGAGGGAACTTTTGCTAGGGGGAACCACGTAATACCCTGAAAAAGTAGTTTACCACATTTTTCCCCAGGTCATCTACCCCAAAACACTCATCCCGCAATCCCTAGTACGTTAGCCCCGCCCCAGGGGACAAATTTATCTAATCTGCTCTATACTGGACTGAATTTCTGCAAAGCAAATCACACCTGCAGTCATCCCCACAAGCCCTGACGCCATGACTCCCGGGGGGAGACCCCCGATGCCTCTGCTACAGCACCTCTGCCGTTGTCCACAAGGGGGTCAGTAACTGGAGCTGAATTTTTTGACCCACACCCCCCCCCTGTCAGTCGTGTGACCTGCTCATGGATCACCCGGGGGTTAGTATATTTTGGGATTTTCAATAGACACCCTTGCATTTGCTAACCCTTAAGTTCACAGACTTGCAGGGGGCCATTAATAGCCCCCCTGCACTCAGGACTCTTCTGGCTTGTAGATATTCAGGCCCCCGTTTTGCCCAGCCCAAGTCCTCATACAGAAAGTCATGACCTACAGTCCCCCCTGGGAACCACTGCATCCTGGCTTGATAACCGTTTAAAACCCGTTTCATAAATAACAGGAAAAATTTTACCCGGTCTGATGTCTGAATTCAGTCTGGACTTTTCCTGCTCACTGTCCATGTCAGCCATGGGTGGGGCTGCATCCACCTGGAACTCCCAGGCTTGTAGCTGCATCCTCTCTGGCCTTCTCCTGAGAGGGCAGTCAGGAGCACATTCAGTTGCTCTGTGGCATCTCCAACAGCGCTCCTCCTTCAGGACCGTGGTAGTAGGCTCATGCTGATCCAGATGGTTGCTCGTGGCAACAGCAGCACGCAGCTCCCTCAACAACTTGGCCTCTTCAGAAGTGGACACCTTCCTTGCTGGTCGACATGGCCTCCGGGCCACAGGGCATCCCCTCATGCAGTAGTCCACCTGCAAACAACCGCCATACCATTCAGGCTGGTTATGCTTGGCAGCAGCCTGTTCTGCCTTTTCCTCTGGACAGCCAGCAAGCAAGACAGCTTGGATCGTGGTAAGTCCACCTTTCACAGAACACTGTTGCTGGTTGGAGATAACTTTTATCGCCTCCTGTTCTGCCTCCCACTCTGCTTGGAGCTTCTGATTCTCCTCTCGCTGCTTGGCAGCCATTTTCTCCATTTCTTGTATAGCCTTTAAATGGTCCTCATGCTGCTTAGCAAACTGCTGGGCCCACAGCTTATTCATTCTTGTGCTGGGCGTTTGCCTGCACCAACTGGGCCAGCAGCTCCTCCATGGCAAAACAAAAATTTTCAGGCACCAGCCACACAGTCTTTTTAGACAGCACAGTCTCTTCAGACACCAAAGGCGGCTGCGGGTGTGTCTCTCTTCAGACAATGCTTTACTCACACAGAGCTAATATCCAGCAGTCCTATGTAGACTGCAGCAGTCCTATGCAAACTGGATTTTTTTCTGCACCACTTTGTACACAGTCAGTTAGTGCCAGTCTTTGCCCATCGCATACTTCCACCAATTGTAAGACTCACATGCGTCCGGACGTCATCTTGGACCGTCCTGGGGGTACTTTTGTTCAAGGATCGCCGCTTGGGTTGAATGGATGGCACACTGACAAAAAGGGTTTTTTTTTTTTAAAACCAAACTTTTTTTTTTGGGGACAGTTTACAGGAAAAACAAACAAAAGACATAATTTAAAAACCTCGGCCCCTTTTAAACCCGTGGGTAAACATTTTAAAAGTGTCCTAAAAAAAAGTGGCCTTTGCCTACTGCAAAAAACCCACCAAAAAATTTGTACCCGCCTCCCCCTGGGTTTAGAATTCCTTTTAAGGGGAGCCCCTGTTTTCCCTAAGCTGGGGGTAAGGCTCCTTCACCAAACTTCCCCTGTTTCTCCAAATTGAAAATTTAACCCCCACCCCCAGAAACCCAGAAATACCAGGCTTTTTTTAGGCCTGGTAAGTCCCGGAAAATGGAAAAGTGGGGGGGAAAGGGCCCCCCACCAAAATTTCGTTTTTCCTGGAAAAACCAAAACCCTTTAAAGGCTGGCCATCAGCCATTTCCTTTTGGGTGTCAGGAGCCCAAAGTTGTGACTGACAAAAACCTGGCTTCCCCCAAAACCCAAAACCATGCCCCGGTGGGACGTTTTTACCAGGTCCCTAAACAAACGCCCCCTTTTTTTTTGGCAGCACCAAAAACGACCGCCTAAAAGGTCGCCCGGGCCACATTAAAAGTATGATATTATTTTTTTTAAAGGGAGATAATTTTAAAACCCTTCTTGAAAATCAAATTTTTTCCTGCTGTGGACCAGCTCTCAGGCAGGTATTCCACAGATTTAAAATTCTTTATATGAAGAAAACTTTTCTCCTTTTGAAGTTGAAATTTTTTTTTCCAGTGAAGGAAAAATTCCCCTTTTTCTTTTCAGGGGGCTTTAAGAAATGTTTTTTTACCCTACTTTTTTTAGGGACCAATTTTTTTAGTTATATAAATTAATATTGGGTTCCCCCCGGGGCCAAAATTTTTTCCAAAACTAAATTTAAGTTCAAATTTTTTTAAAATCTCCTCTTTAAAAGGATCCCAAATTCCCCTTATTGGTTTTTGGTTTTTTATTTTTTTGCACTCTTTCTTTGCTCCTTTCATCCTTTCCTTTAAAATTGAAAACCATGGGCCCTGAGGGGACCCCTGAGGGGCCCTTTCTCTGCGCCAAAACCAAAACCCTTTCCCCCCCAAACCCCCAAAAACCCCCCCCTTTACCTCTTACCCCCTGCTCGTGACCAGCCCTTTTTGAAAAAAAATACTTCGAAACCCCCGATTGGAATGAAATGGCCAACCCCGCGCGTTTATTAAAAAAAAATACAACATTTCAACTTTTTTTTGAAAATAAATTTATATTTCATAAAAAAAACCATTAATAAATAATTTAAAAATTTTAAACCAAAAAAATCAAAAACCCAAAAGTAAACCCGGAAAAGCGTGCCATTCCACTGGGGCAGAGGTCCCCTTTGGAAATAAAAAAGACCTGGCGCCAAAAAAACCCCGAAAGGGGCAAAAAAATCCCCACCCCCAAACCGCATTTCCCCCTGACTGGAGGGGGCCAAAAAACCATACTAGATGGCTACCCCAAATTGTTTTCCCGGGTTTCCAAACCTGAAAGAGCCAAACCTTCGGGCCCGGGCCCGGAGTCAACGTTTGAAACCCAAAAAATGAGGAAGTATATACCTTTAAAGACTCCAACCACCCCAAAATCCCCCATCCAATCCCAAGCACCCCTCCAGCCCCCACGAGAAAGCCAAAGAAAACCCAGGATCCCAGGGCCCCCCCAAGCCATTTTCCCTCCGTGCCTTCCTCTATACATAACGCCCAAAATTTAAGGCCCCCCTGCCGTAAAGGGGAAACCCCGTCTGATCTCACCCAAATTTTCCCCTCCCGAATCCAACTCAATATGCCGAATGGAAACACACACCATTTGGCCACGAAACCCGCCCCCGCCCGGGTTTACTTTTTCTTCGCCCCAAATTTTTTAAATATCCCAGGCGAGCCCCCCCTCCAGTGATGTCGGTACAGGAAAGTCCGCCCCTACCACAAAAACCCTCTCCGGAAAAAATTTTGCCCCCAAACGCAAAAAAAACCCCTTGATACTACCCAATAAATCCCAGAGGTCAATAAAACCCCAAAACATTCCCCCTACATGTAAAACCAGGAAAACCCGGGGGTTAACCCAAAGCCGCAAAGCGATGGGTTTCGGGCACAAACCCCCCTCCACCGCCCCTACCTCGCCTTCCCCCCAAAAAACCGAAAATGAAAGCCAACCCTTCCCGGTATCCCCCATGACGCCCAAATCAGCGAAGGGTTTCCGGCCCCCTCCGCTCCCCCAAAAGCCCTTTGAGGGGACCCCGGGTCCAAAAGGGGGAGGGGGAATGTTCTATAATGTTTAAAACGAAAAAAAAAATGGGGAAAAAAAACCCCCGTCCCCGAACCCCCCCTTTATCCCCAATTAAAGTAAAAATTTGGGGGAAAAAAAAGGTATGTAAGATCACTTTTCCCAAACCCCTATACTTAAAACCTTTTCCCACCCCAAACCCCCCCTTTCCCCCCCTTCTCCCCCAATTTTTTCATTTAAAACAAAAATTTTTTAAAAAAAAATCACCCCAAACCCCCCCCAAAAACCCCCAAACAAAAACCCCCCTAAAAAACCCCCCTCTAAACCAGGGGCCCCCACAAAAGGAAACCCCCCAACCCAAACCCCGAAACCGCCCTACAATCCTAAAAACCTTGGGCCCCAAATTTAACCCCGGGAAAAAAAACCCCTCAAAAACCAAAAACTTTTTCCCCCCCTCCCTGGTCCTTTTAGATTCCCCCAAAAACAAAAATCTAACCCACCCCCCTAAAAAATCCCAACACCCATCCTTAAAACCCCCCTTTCCCCCCACCGGGGCCCAAAAAAAAACAACCCCCCCCCTAAAAAAATTTTCAAACCCCAAAAAAAACCCAAAACCAAACAAATAAAGTTCCAAACCCCTTTATAACCCCCAAAGAAAAATCCTAAAACCGACCCCAGCCGCCTCCAAAACGAAAATCCGGTCGGATTCTCTCTTAAAAAAACCCTTTTTTAAAATTTACCCCCAACCAAAACAAAAGTAATTTTCAACCTCCCCTTACCCCCCCACCTTAACCCCCCAAAACCCCCCCCCCCCAACCCCAAATTTTTAAAAATTCCCCAAAAATACCAAAAACCCTTCCCTTCCCGGCCAAATTTTTAAAAACACCAAAAAATCCATATGAAAACCCTCAAAAACCAAAAAACACCTCCCCCAAATTCCTATTATTAATTGAAAACTGCCTTTTTAAAACCGGCCAATACCCATGACAAAACAAATTAAAAAAAAATCAGGCGGTTTGGGTTCCCCCAAAAAAATCCAAAAAAACCCCAAATTATTTCGGGGGTTTGAAAAAACCACACTAAGCCCTCCCGCCCAACCCATCCCACGAACCCAATAAAGAAAAATCCCCCCTTTCCTAAAAAAAACCCCGGTTACATTTCCGCCCCCCAAGGGTTTTTTTCAAGGGGAGGCCCCCATGCAAACCCCAAATTTTAAAAAACCAAAAAAATGGGGAAGGAGGGGTTTTGGGTGGTAAGGGTTTTTAAAGGCCCAAAAACGAAACAAAAAAAGAAACAAAAATTTATGGTACAAAAAATTCCCCCCTTAAATTCCCCCCGCCAACCAAAAAATTGGGAAAAAAAATGCTCCAAAAAAAAAACCAATTCCGAAAATCAAAAAAGGGAAGGGCCGCCCAAAATCCCAAAGGAAAAAAGGGGAAAAATAAAAACCAAAATTGTTAAAAAACCCGGTGTGCCCCGAAAAAAAAAATTTTCTATTTAAAGGTTTTTTGGGGAAAAAAATTTTTTTCCCTAAATAAAAAGGCCAAAACCGATTTTTTATTTAGTGAAAAAAACAAAAACTTTTCCCCCAAACTTCCCAAAATCCTTCCAAAATTTTTTTTCCCATTTAGGCCCCAAAAAAAAATTCCTTAAAAAAAAGATAAAAAAGAAAATTTAACAAGCCCCAAAACCCAAAAGGGGAAATTTAAAAAAACCCAAAACCCCCAGGATAATTTTCCCGCAAGGCGGAAATTTTGTTTACCAGCAAAAAACATTTAGGGCCCTTTTCCCCGTTGGGGATAATTAAGGGGAGATGAAAGGTTCCAAAACCTCAAAAATTTTAAAAAATTAAAATTTTAATTTCCTTAGGAATTCATTATTTTTAATGGGAGTTTTTTTTATCAAATTTCCCCAGGAACTTATAAAAACCTCCTTTTCCCCCCTAAGGGAAAAATTTATAGAATTTTTTTATGTTTCGGGGCCTCACCCGGGGTAGCCGGCCGGGCCCCAAAGGGAAGAAAATATATAATTTTTTAAAAAATGATGAACAACCAAACGGGAAAAATCCTTTAAAACGAGTAAAAAGGTTTCCAAAAAAATTTGGGGGCAAAACTTTTTCCGGAAACCCTTTTTGGAAAGGGAAGCCCTCAAAAAAACTTTTTGGGCCCTTAAGGAAACAAAAATTTTTTTTTTTCAAAGGTTTTTGGGTTTTTCCTCCCCGCCAAACCTTTGGGCCCCCCAAAAAAAACGAAAAAGATAAGTCCCTTTTTTTGGGCCTTTTTAAAACCCAAAAAAACCCGGAAGGAGAAAAAACTCCCCAACCAAAATTTTTCCCATTTTATTTTTGATTTTTTTTCCCCTTTAAATTTTTTCCCCCCAAATGGGGGGAAGAGGCCCCCAACTTGGTTTTGGTTTTTCCCCTTTGGGGAAACAAACCCCCAAGGGCGGACAAACCATAAATTAAAATTCGGGATTTTTTTAAGGGGAAAAGGTTCCCCAAACAAATAGGGCCCCGCCAAAATTCCCTAACCCTGGAGCCAAAAATTCCCTTTTTTTTTTTGGGGGGGGGGGGGGCCAAGGGGGTTTTTTGACAACTCCCGGGGGAAGGGGGGGTTTTGGGGGTTTTCCCTCGGGGGCCCCCCCTTTTCCAAGGGGAAAAAGGGGGGACAAACATGGGGGCCCCGGGAGGGGGGGAAGGGACCCTTTTAACCCAGGCCCTTTTTTAAATTTTAAATTCCCCAAACAACCAACCCGGGGGGCCCCCCCCTCCCTATCCGGATACCCTTTTTCCAAAATTTTAAACCCCCGGGGCAATTTTTCCCAGATTTCAAAAGGGTCCCCCCCTTGGGGCCACCCCGAAAAACCCCAAAATCCCTTTTTCCCCTTTTGGGGGGTCGCAATTTTTTTTTGAAACACTTTGGGGAGGGGCCCCCGGGGGAAAGGGGACCGCGGGGGCCCCGCAGAACAAAAAGGGCGTTTTTTTAAAAACCGGGAGGGCCCCTTTTAAAAAACCAAAACTTCTTTTACAATTGGCAAAAAAATTTTAAAATTGAACCCCTTTTTCCAAAACGCCTTTTCCTTTTTATTCCCCGGGCCCCCCCGGCCCCCCCCCGGACGGATCTTTTACTGGGCCCAAAACCACCTTTTTGGCCGGTCGGGGGCCCGGGCCCCCCCGTTTTGGGGAAAAGGGCCTTTTTCCCCAAACCCTTCGTTGGGGGCCAAATTCCCCCCGGGGGGCCCCAAAGGGCTCAAATTTCCTTATTTTTGGTTCCCCCCTTTTAGAAGGGCAGACCCGGGGCCCTTTTTTGCCGGGAAATTTTTTCGGGCATTTTAAAGAAGGGGCCAAACCATTCCAACCCCTTTAAAGGGCCCGGATACGACCTCCCCTTTTTTTGGAGTCCATGAAAACGAATAACCCCCTCGAAAAGGGTTTTCCCGGGGCCTTTCTCCCAATAATGACCAATAAAATAGAAAAGGTTTTTAAAATTTTTGGGGTGTCTTTTGGAATAACCCGCCATAAGAAGCTTTCCTCCTTTTTCTTTCTTGCTTTTCGTCCCCCTTTTTGCCCCCTTGTCCAAAATAAAAAACTTCTTCCAAAGGGGGGCAAAAAGGGGAAAAAGAAAAATTTCCCCCAAAATTTAATTTTCCTTTTTTGGGTTTTCCTTTTTTCCTTAAAAAACCCTCTTTTTCTTCAAATTTTTGGGCCCAAGGGGACCTCCAATGCAAAAGGGGTTTAAAAAAATTTTGCCCCTTTTGGGCACCCGGGCGTTCCCAAACCCGACTTCTGTTTTTGTTTAATTTCCCTTTTTTGTCTTCACTTGGGAAAAGTGTTGAAACCGCCTCCCCGGAAAAGGGCTTCCCCCAACCCAAATTTCTCCCGGGCCAACTCCCATCCCAAAAAATCTGCGAAAACAAACCCCCTCCGCGGCAAAACCCACCCTCGGTTTTTAAAAAAAACGGGGCCCCCAAAAATCCAGCAGACCGCCGCCAAAACCCCCGGGGTTCCCCCCCCCCCGCTGTGGGCCCCCCCTACTGGCCTGCCAAAGGGCCCCTGCTTGCCACCCTGACCCCCCTTGATAACTAAACCCCCAAAAAAAAGGGGAAAAGAACATGACAAAGAGATAAAACCCCAAAACCCGGCTGCCCTCCTGGGGGCTTTTTTGAACCCCATTCGCCAAATTTCCCGGGAAAATTTTGAATTTGAAATTCCTGAAAAAATTTCCCCTCCTCCGCCGCCGTCCTTGGGGCCCCGGGGCCAGGCTTTTTAACCCAAGAGGGGGACGAGGGAGGGCAGGCCCCGGGTCGAACCCCCTGCCCAGGGCCATGGGGCCCGGCAGGGTTTGGCCCCGGGTCCAAGTTGGATGGTTTTCTTCCTCCAAAATCCCCAACCGCCGGGCCCGCCCCTTTCCCCCCCGCCCCCCCACTTCGCACCCCTCCGCCCCCCCACGCCCCCTCCGGCGAATTTTGGGCCCCCCCCGGGTGACGTCTTCCAATGGGCCCCCCCCGGCCCCCTGAATGCCAGGCGGGGGAAACCCCTACCAGGACCTAAAGCGTCGATTTGGGGGCAGGCAGCTGACCCTGTGCCCGGGGTGGCCCCCGGGCCCCGCTGGCCCCCCCCCAGGGCTCGCCGGCCTACCCCGGATTTCCTCCCCCGCCCGGGGGGGCCCCCACCCATGGCCGCGTCCTACCCGGGGCCCCGGGGGGTCCCTAGAGGGGCCTCGCTGGCCACGACGGTTCCCGGGGGGTGGTGTAAGGGCCCCAGCCTTTGGGAGGGCGAGCCCCCCTCCTTCTTTTCCCCCGCTGCAGCGGGCACCTTCTGTCCGGCGCGCCGCGGGACCCCCTCTCCCCCCTTGGGGCAGCAGCCCGCAACCCCCGTCTGCTCCTCTAGCTGCAAAGAGCGGGCCCTGCAGCTCCCCTTTCTCGATCCTTTGCCATTACGGAAAGGGAAGGGAGGTCACGGGCCCCACACCCGCTGCTTTGGGCCCCCCCCCCGCCCCTGAATCCCTGGGCGGAAAAGGAAAAGGGCTCCCAACCCTTTGCGCCCTTTGGGCTCCGCCCCCCAAAAACGCCCCCAGGGGCCGGGGGGGGGGGGGGGGAGGCGGCGGGTTCCGGGGACCCCTTTTCTGTACTGAAACCCCATTTTTCCCAAAATGAAAGGTTGCCACCAATGTTTATACAGTGAATCCCCCATAAAATAATTTAAAATGTTTTTCCCACCTTTCATTTGCATCCCCCCACTACTGTTGGACGGCTCGTTTCCCGCTTTCAAGGAAAAAAGCAGTGGGCCACCCAAAGGGGTGCCAAATTTTTGAGACGACGCCAAAGAAATTTTATTTATCCCAAAACCTTGGGGGAATTTTAGCTTTGGGAAAATTTTTTTGGAGAAGATATGGGGGGTTTTTTTTTTTTCGGTTCCCCCTGAAACCCCCAACCCTTTTAACTTTTAATTTTAAACCCCCGCCCAAATGGCTCCTTTTTCCTTGCCGGGACCTACGGGGAAATTTCTTTCCCCCCTCAACATTTAGCCCCACAACTGCCCCTTTTCCCGTGAGAAGCAAACCCCCCTCCATAATTGTTTAATCGCCCCCAATGTTGCAAATTTTGTCCTCCCGACTAAAAATGCGAGCTACCAGAGTAGCAAATGTTTATACCCGTCAAAACATTGGGAGACTGGGGCAATGATGAAAATTGCCCCGAACCGGGTATGCCCTTTTCCTTTTTACACAGCAATGAAGATTAAAAAAATAACGTTTGTTTAGATTGAAAAAATATTAAAAAAAGTTTATTTGTTCCGTATTGTTTTTAAAATCCCTTTTTATCCACTCGTGAAAAAAGTCAAGGGGGGCAGGTCCCCCCTTTAAATTTGTCCTGCAATGGATTTTATCCCCCAAACCCGTTTTAACCCCTTCCCCCAATTTAGGTGCCCCCTTTCCCAAAACAAAAAAAAACCTTTTATACAATCTAAAATGTAAACCACTCACCTAATGCTATGTTTTTTTTTAAAATCCCCCTTTGTTTAGAAAATTAGTGAAATCCCAAAACCCCAAAGGTGCCATGTTTTTCCAAGGCCAGTGTTGCATCAAATTTATGCATGACCATTTATTTGGGCCCCTTTTTTTTTGGTTTATTTAGTTTGATTTCCCGCAAATTTTATTATTAAAAAAATATATTTTATCTACTAAATTTATACATTTTGGGGTTTGAATTTGGGTTCTTTACACTAGCCCAAAAAAAAAAGGTGATTTAAAAAGGTTATAAACAGGGCCCTCTTCTTGGAAAAAAGGGAAAAATTTTCAGAAAAATAAAAGCAGGAGGTTTTGGGGTTGATTATCCTTGGAAATAGTTGCAAAAATTCCTGTTAAAATTTTGGGAAAGCACCCCCAAAAATTTTTCCATTTTTAAACCTTGGGGAAAATGAAAATTAAATTTACTTTTTGGGGGATAATTTTTGATTTTGGGGAAAACTTTTATTATTTATTTTGGGTTGGGTTTTTTGGGGAAAAGAGGGCAAATTAAAATTTTGGGGTTAAGGTCAAAATTAAAACCCCACAAAAGCTCCTTAATTTTAAATTTATAGTGGGTAATTCAATTTTTTTAATAGCAAACCCAAATGGGGAAGAATGCCCAAAGCAATTTTTTTCCATTTTTTTTATAATTTTAACCAATTTTTTGGGATCCCATGGAGCCCTTTTTAGGTTTAAACCCGTTTCATTTCTTCCTTTGTGACCCGCCAAACCCTGAGCTGTGTTTCCTTGGGCCCAAAGTACTTAAAAAAGCCCCCTAAAGGTGCAAACGGCACTGTAATTTTTTATTTTTTTTCCCACTCAAGCCCTGATAAGGGAAAGGGGTTTTTAAAACACAGCAAATCGTGCTTACTCATCAATCCTTTGTTTTCCGTATTTGGCCCCTGACTAACTTTGTTTTTTTGGTTTTTAGTGTTTAAATTGGGTTTAAAAGGGTCCTATCATGGGAAAAAAAATTTACAGAAAAGTTTTCCAAAAATTGTTTTTTTACTTAGCAAAAATTCCTCCATATATAAGCGGGTGGAACTTAGCTGATAAAGGAGCAAGAGATCACATCCGCCATCAAATATAAGGCCTCATTCATTATTATTATTATTTATTTTAAAGCGCCATTGGTTCCATGCCCCTTTTAATTCAAAGGGGATTTTTCCCATACATAAAATATGTCAAAAAGGTCCCAATGAAAAACGAGGGAATAAATTTTAAAAACTGAACGGGGGGAAAGAGGGGGGGCCAGGGCCACCCTGAAGATTACAATTACTTTTTGGGGCAAAGAGACAGAAGGTGGGGGCAGGGCATGTTTGTGGGGTTGGCAGGGGCGAAAGGTTATAGGCTACCCCTAAAGGGAAAAAATAGGTTTTTCGGGGTTGTTATTAAAAGTGGTGAAGGTGGAGGAGGTTGATGTGTTGGGGGAAAGTGAGTTCCAGGGGGTGTGGGGGAACCCGAGAGAAGTTTGGAGCTTTATGTGGAGGAGCTTATAAGAGGAGAGCGGGGAAAAAGGGTTTCTGTAAAGGTGCGAAGATTCCCTTTTGAGGGGAGATATCTGGAGATTAAGAAAAAGAAATGTACGGAGAAGGAAGTTTTTTGGAAAGAGCCTTTTTTGGTCAATGGTTTTTTAAACTTTGAAATGAATTCCCCTGGGCAATGGTTTGCCATTTGGAATGGTTTGGGGCGAGGGAAGGGCGGGGGAGTAGGGGAGGAAAAGGGGGGGGTGGATAAAACGGACAGCGGCGTTGAGGATTTTTTTTAAAGGGGGGGAAAGGGGATTTGCTAGATGGGAAGGCCCAGGAAGGGTGGTTTGCATTTAGTTAGGGGGAAAAATAAAAAAAGGGGGAAATGGCCTAGCAATTTTTTTTAGTGTCGAAGTTGAAAAACAAAGCAGTGTGAGAGTGTTTTTCAGGGGGGAAGGCCGGGGGGGACGGGAAAGAAAGGGGCATGGATTTTTTGGGGTTTGGGAAAGCCCAAAGAGGAGCCCGAAAAATTACCCAAAGGTAGCGGATTTGCATAACAGGGAGGATTTATAGAGCTTTTTTGACTAAAAAAAGAGGGTTTCAGGTAAAAGAGATGGAGGGGGAAAAAGCGGAAAGATGTTTGGAATTCGGTTTTTCCACATTTATTTTTTGGGGAGATATGGGGGAAAAGAAGAAGGGGAAAAATAGATGTTTAGACATCTGGGGAAATCGAGAGTCGGGGGCCAGGGGAATAGAGTTGTGTTTTCGTCAGCTTTATGTGTGTAATAAAAGGGTCGTGTGAAGCTATGTGCTGCCCCAAGGCCAAGAGTTTAGAGGGGAAAAAAAGTAGGGGGACCGGGAAATTAAACCCCTGGAGCACACCCAACAGTTAGGGGGCCCAAGGGGGAAGGGGGTGGGTCGAGAATGAGAGACGTGAAGGGGGTAAATCATTGGGGTATGAGGAGACCCGGGAAAGGGTCAAGTCTGTGTCCCAAAAGAGGAGAGGATTGTAGCGGGAGGGAATTTGGGCCCACAGTTTTCAAAGGCAGAGGACAGGTCTAGAAGGAGAAGGACAGAATTTAAAGACATGAAGCTTTTTGCAGTTGCTTTGGTCATTGGTGACTTGGTTTAGGGCGATTTTGGGAGGGGTGGTGGAGGTCGGAAACCCGATTGTAGTGGGTCAAGAAAAGGTGGGGAGAGGGGGGAGCCCAAAAATTTAAGAAAAGAGGTTTCTGCTCGGGAAATTTGGGGAAACAAAGGGAGCAGTGAGAAAGGGCGACCCGTTTGGGCAGAGGGGGAGGGGTTCCCCGGGGATGTTTTTTTTTTAAAAAGGGTTGTGGAATTAGAATTTTTTAAAGGAGGAGGGAAAAATGCCCCGTGGTTAGCGATTGGTTGAAAAAGGGGGGGGGTGAGGGCTGGGATGATAGCAGCACTAAGGTCTGGGATGAGGTGGGATGGCAGTGGGTCAACATTACATTAGTGAGGTTGGATTTGGACAGTAGAGAGGAAAAGTTATCTTAAGTAACAATGTGGAAGCAGGTTAAGGAGGAAGAGCATTGTGCAGATATAGAGGTGGGAACTGGGGACTGTGGGCTGAAGCTTTCTCTAATGAGGCTGATCTTGTGTAGGAAGTGAATGACAAACTCATCTGCTGAAATGAGAGAAGGGGAAGGAGGTGATGGTGGACAGAGGAGAGAGTTGAAGTTGTTGAATGGTTGTCTGGGGTTGTGAGACAGAGAGGATATGAGAGTGGTGAAGTAATATTTTCACTTGTTAAAAACATAACACATATTTCTAGAGATTATAAGAAGCTATATAGCACAATGCATAAGAATAGCATTTCAGGTAATTTTTAACCCTAACTCATACTGTAACTGATTATAAACAATCCAACCACACCTATTATATGTATACTATGCACTCACTTTATTTTCCTTACAGTAATTTTAAGCACCTATAGTTGGTTTGAACATGTGATGGCCTGACCATGCACTACAATTTATAGGAATTTTATTGATTTTCTATGTCGTAAAGTAATAGAAGTAAATTTATGGCAGACCTGGAGGCCTTTGTTTGGCCTGTACTGCCATGGCAAACCCACAATCTCGTCACCCGGTAGGATGCAGGTACCCACATGCTGAATGACATCACAGTGGAATGACATGAAGTTATGTCATTTTGGGCCACATGTATGAAACTGTTTAGGTCTAAAACTCACTCTTTTGCCCATAATAACCTATGGGCAAAATAGTGAGTTTTAGACCTAAATAGGTTCATATATGTGGCCCTTTGTGTGAAGGTCTTAAGCTGGTAAGTACATAAACTGCTCAAGTAACTAAAAGAGACAATTTCGTAGCAGAATAATACTGATCAAATGATACACAATTATGCAAATGTGCATACTAAGATTCAAAATAAAGCTCATAATTAATATATTGCCTCTTCTACTAAGATAGAGCCATGCCGAGCTCCTTACAAGCTACTCGGCATAGTCCAGTTAGCTAACTTAAAGATAAATTCATAGCATGAAACTATTGATCTAATCACCCATGTAATCTTTTGTTTATATATATATATATATATATTATATATATATTATATATATATATATAAAATATTATATATATATTAATATAAGGCTAACAACTACCCCCATGCTCTCATCTGCCAACTCTGGCACATCATCCTAATCTCTATTTGTGATTTTCTTGGTTTTAACCCAATTATACACCTGACTTTGCTTCTGGTCTCCTTGCTGCCTGCCCTGACCATTGACTTTATTTCAACATAATTGATTAACACCTAAACCTCTGTTTGTCCATCCATGAATATTCCCTGTTCCTCTTGTACCAAATACTTGCACATAAGCTGTTGACATGGGTGACTCTGCTGATGGAGAGACCTAGGAATATCTTGTAGCAAAGTTCATACCCCATTGTGGGGACCAGTTACAATTAAAGACATATACAAGTTAAATAACCTAATAAAATGCAAACTGTTATTCTGTTCAAGTCTCTTATTGAGTACATTGAGTAGACATCCACAGTGCAGGGGGAAAAAGTAAGTAAACTCTAAAATTGAATAACTTTACCAGCAATCATTTCTAATATTCAATCAATGTATGATAGGTGCAGGTCCCATCTCTGGAACCTGTACTTATTTCGAAAATGAGCCCTGAAACCCCTTCATTTTGAAAGGAATGGTGGTTGGTCTTGCATTGATTTCAATGAGAGTTCTCAATAGAGTCAAATTCCAATATGTTATCAATGAGAATGGTGGGAATGCCTCTTTAAGGATCAATTTTGAATCATTCTTCTATGTAAATCTTTCTGTTCAGCAATATTTCTGGAACACTTTGTGTGCACAACCCTCCTCAGTTCATACCACAGCCCCTCAATAGAGTTAGGATGCATTCCCACGGCAAAGACCAAATACTGGTCGGATTTCCCGACCGGTATTTTGTCTTTTTTGGCATGCAGGGGGTGGCTTTTGTCCATGGTTTGCAGATTCAAGCCGTCCCCCTTCACACCCACATCATGTTCTGCCCAAAAACCGGACAGAAGAATGAACATGTTCTTATTTTTCAGGAACTCCGGCAGTGTTAAAAGCCGTTCAGCAGAAAATTCATTCAGTATGGACTGCTGCATGGATTTTCTATTTATATCAATGTAAAAGGTTGACAGTCGGTTTACAGACGGTTTTCAAATCCAAAAAAAAACCAGAAAACCTGTGCCATGGAGACAAGCCCTTAAGGTTGAGAGTTAAGGAACTCCAAACCACAAATCTTTATCCCCCATTATTTAGTTGATCTACTTGTGTGCTTTAGATCATTGTCTTGTTTCATCACCCAATGTCTTTTTGGCTGGAGGTCATGAACTTATGCCCTTAAATTCTCAGGTAAAATGTTTTATAGCGCTGGGGTTTGAATCGGACTAAGGCAAAATGTGCATGTTTGCATGGGGTTCCTCTGGGTACTCCAATATCCTATCACACCCCCCAAAAAACATACAGATAGGTTAATATGGAACATAAATTTTGAGCCTCATTGAGGACAAGAAGCAATGTGAGATATGGCAATCTCTGTACAGTGCTGAGGAACATAACAGCGCTAAGAAAATGCATACAATGAAAAAATTTAATGAATACCCATTTTAATTCATTGTTTTCTCAATATTCTTAGGCATTAAAGTTCTGAGGCACAGCAACAAAAAAACATACAATATTATCTCATTAACTCCTTTTTCAAGTTAGAGGAGTCATTTAGAAAGAGATTTGCATACTACCTGCACTGTGGATGTTTACTCAGTGTGAAGGCATAAATGGTACAGATCTTGTGCCATTGGTTTAGTTAGAATGTGTTTGTCTATAGCTGTGATTTAGAAAGCCCTATTTTTTTTTTGTAATAAATTAAGAAATCCTGGTAGCACTAAAGGATCCACTTGCTTTTTTTTGCAACAGTACTTCCATGCAACTTAATCTGAACGAGAAGAGCGCAAACAGAAGGAGAGCATCACAGAATCTGGACTTGGTTTTGTTTGCTTCACCTAACTCCCCATTTTACCTTCCTTATATGTCCAGCTGGTTGGTGGTCATATCCCCTATGGCATGTTTTAGGAAAATTGTCATTTCTGTCCTCGAATCCTCTAAAAGGAAATGATGTTTATAAATACCATCATTCTTTTTATGATCCAAGCTGTACATTGAGGTCTTCTTGCGTTTTGATACTAATGATAATTCTTTGTGAGTACATATTCTCAGTTGTACTTATTATTGTATGTTTTCCATTACATATGGTATATCTATTACTTAGGAATAATTAAAAACAAGGAAGAAAATCCTTGGAAAATCATTTAGTCTTGAATACCCATTCAATATCATCTCTCAATGTCAATATACTAAGAACTAAACAAATCCTTCTATATATATCTTTTCAAAGAGTTATAACTACATTGCACTGTGCAATATAAGCTTTTGCCGTAAATATAGTCCCTGACAGTGGTAAGAGTATTTGGCACAAAATCATTGACTTTCTTACTAAAAAAATCAATTGTTTTACTGAACAAGCCAATGTATCATTCTATCATAATTTACTTCAATACAGAATATTATCTAAAGGATTTATATTAAACCCAATATGTCCATCAGGGCCTATGCAAAACCTCTGAATGAAGATACCATACTAAGATGCTTCTTAGAGCAATGACAGTGACTGACAGCTTGGCAAACTTGTTTTTAAGGAATAAGCTCTGCAAACAACTTGATTAAACTGTAGGGGCAGAGACCTAGATCTTGCAAAAATTCAGATGCCTTCAAAATAAGATTTTGGCGAGCTTCAAATGTTGTCAGGATACTTTGTTAAAGGGCTACTTCTGTTAGAATTTTTTTTTTTCACTTGGTATTCATGGAAAAGGTCTTATTTGCAGAACGTTTGGATATTTTAAATTTTGGCATTAGTATACAATATAAAAATGAAACACAGGATATTGTTCTTTTTTCTAGTAATAATCATAAAAACATAACACTCCTAAGTGACTGTCACGGATGCCCCTGCGACCCTCATCCCGGGTCGCAGGCGCATCTGTTCCCCCCTGCCGAGCGGCACTGCGACCCGCATGTTGGGTCGCGGGCGCGCTAATTCCCTGATCTGTCCCCCGGGGTACTTAACCGACCACGCTCCTGCTGCAGCCTCTGACCCGCAGCGCGCGTGCCGGCAGTGTTAAATTTAAAGGGCCAGCGCACCGGTAATTGGCTATTGCCGGTCACTGCCCCTATTTAAGCCTGCCTCTTCCTGGTTTCCCTGCCGGATCTTTAGTGTCATTAGCCTATTGAGAAAGCGTTCCTGAGGCTTGTTCTGATTACCGTGTACTATACCGTTTGCCTCCGTTTCTCGACCACGAATCTTGCCGCCTGTCCTGACCTTCCTGCTTGTCCTCGACCACGAACCTCTGCCACCTGTCCTGACCTTCTGCCTGTCCCTGACTACATCTACGCCTTACGATTTTGTACCACGCTACACCTCGGCTGCCTCCGCAAGCAAGTCACGTCAGGGGTAGTGACCTGGTAGACTCCCGCCGCAGCAAGTCCATTCCGCTTTGCGGCGGGCTCTGGTGAAAACCGGGACCTACTTAGATTCTGCTCCCTTGCATGACTTACGCCATCGCTTGCGGTGGTCCAGAGGATCCACTACTGTTGCTCGTGACAGTAAGATCCGGCCATGGATCCCGCCAAGGTACCTCTGCCTAGCGTCCCTGACCTAACCACCATCGTGGCGCAGCAATCTCAGCAGATCACCCAGCAGCCCCAACAGCTCAGCCATCTCTCCGCCATGATGCAGCAGTGCCTGGCCACCCAGCAGCAACAACCCGCTCCTGTGGCATCTGCTGCACCTTCGTCTTCCACACCGGCTGCTGGTCCAAGGCTCCGTTTGTCTATGCCGTTTAAGTTTGATGGGGACTTCAATGCTTGAAGGGGCTTTATCATAATCCGCTGCACTCGGTTTGGGGAACCAATTCCCACTAAAGGGGTCAAAGGCGCATTCGTGGTCCCCTTTTCTTTCCGGGGGAAACCCCCTGGCCCCTGGGAACCCCTCTGTGGGACAGAGACGATGGGTCAGGGCTCCCCTCGCCGCCTTCCTCACGAGTTCCGCAGCTTTTTTTTGGGGAACCTGCCCACCCTCTTCTGCCAAAACTGCCTTCTAAAACTCGAAGGAGACTCCCAGTGGGTGATTCGGCCCCAGTTCCGCACTCTGGCCTCGGAGCATCAGGAAAATGCGGCATTAGCCGCCCCCTTTTAAAAAGGCCTCTCCACCCAGATAAAGCCTTACCCCCCTTGATCCACCTGTCTCCTTGAGTCCCTTTCTCCTTCCACTCGGATTGAAAATTATTTTTTGAACGGCGAAAAGAGTCCGTCTGGAACGCGAACCGCCAGGGGTTTGCCGTTTTTCCCTCCTAGCCCTGTTTTCGAAGCCGCCACGTCTCCTCCCTGCCGCTACGGAGGCCCCATGCAAGGGGACAAGCCCGTTTGCTCCACGGAGGCCTGAAAAAAATCTATCCTCAATTGTGCCCCCCCCAACTTTTTCCGCTTTTGCTGCCCCCTTGTCCTCACTCCGGGAAAGCACGCATCCAGGATAGTGGGGGGGCGTTCCTGGGTGAGAGAAAGCTCTCCTCATTTGACCATGCCCGTCTTGTTTGGATCCGTCTGGGATCTCTTTTTCAAGTTTCCCCCTTTCCTGACCCCGGGTTCCTGGAAATTTCGTGGGCTGCCTTGGTGAGATACAACCTCCTCCCCCCCCCCCCTGGCCCTCGGGAAAAGCCTCTTGTCTTCCTCTGTCATGGGGATCCTCCTGCCCCGTCCAGTACCGTACCAACCCCTTGGCTCCTTGGGTTGGGGTTCAAATAAGGAGAAAGATGTCTTAGTGCTCCCTGGGTCCTCCTCTTGTCCTTCGGGGTCTTCCGGGCTCAATGGGAAAGACAAAGTCTTACTTTGGGGCAATTTTTGTCGGTTTCCTTTTTTGGGGGACCCTCCCCGGGGGTTTTTCCCGCTTTTTTGATCCCCCCCCACATCTTTGGAAACCCTTTCGCTCCACTCCGGGAATTTGCAGATGGGTCTCCGAGAAGAAAGCTGAGATTTACCTCCACTCGCCCTACGATGCCTGATTGATTTTTGCTGCCCGCCCTCTCACCCTCTGGGTCGAGTCTCCCCCGCTGTCAGTACCCGAGACCAGGCATTCGGCCACCTTAACGAAAATCCCCCAGAAGGGGAAAATTATTCGGAAATCCTCCCCCCCCTGCCGGGGGGGTTTTCTTCTTCTAGAAAGAAAGATGGCCCCCCCTCGGACATGCATCGTTTTATCGGGGAAATCAACAAGATTCCTTTAAAAACCCGGTACCCCTGCCTTTGATTACTGACTTTCGCCGGCTTCAGGGAGCCAGTATTTTCAAAAGGTTTGTGGGGAGCCTATAACCTCATTCGCTACGTGAGGGGGGCAAAGGGAAAAAGATTTTCACACACCGAGGGGCCTTTTCCAGCCCCCTAGTGATCCCCTTTTTGGCACTGAAAAGCCCAGATTTTCCGGAGTTCTCAAGACTTACCCGGGACCCCCCGTTTCCTGTGTCGTTGTCTACTGGCGTATTCTTTTTTCCCCCCCCAATCCGGAACCCCACAAAAAACCAGACGAGGGGTCCTCCGGCGTTTGGGGAAACCGCCTCTATGCTAAGCTCAAAGAATGTCTGTTCCATCGCAAAGCCTTCCATTCCCGCACATTTTTGAACAAGGGGCCTGCAGATGGATCCTCCCAAAATTTTATCTGCTGTCCCATGGCCAAGCCCCAGGGCCCCCTCCGAGCCATAAAAAAATTCCTGGGTTGCCAACTATTATAGACAGTTTGTGCCGCATTTCTTCTCTAGTGTCTCCATGGGGGCTTTAACCAAAAAGGTAGTAATCCGAGGTTATGGCCACCACGGGGAAAGAAGCTACCTCAAGCGAGTCTGGTTCACCTCCGCCCTGGTACCACAGGGGCCGGGACACAGAAAAACCCTTCTTTTTGGAAGTCGAGCCCCTCGGTGGGAACGGAGCTATTCTTTCTCAAAAGGGGCCAAAAGGCAAGACTCTCACATGTGTTTTTTTCTCAAAAACCTTAACTCTGCCGGAGAAATTAGCTTCAAGGGTTGGGAATTTTGGCCTCAAAGGGACTAGAGGAATGGCGCATCTCCGGAGGGGGTTTGAAAACCCAAAACCCCCTTTTTTCCGCCCCCAAGAATTCCTTACCTCCAAAGGGCCCAAGCATCTAAACTCGTGCCCGGCAGATGATCTCTATTCTTTTGAAATTAAAATTTTTTGATTCTTGTCGCCCCCCGGAAAAAAATGTCAAAGGGCCAAACCCCTCCGTGCCTCTGAAGTGGTAGGGGACAAACCACCCACGGGATATCTCCCCTTCCCCAAAAGGGTAACCTGCTGCCCCCCTGAAATTTCAGTAATCCCCCGGGCAAGATTATGTGCGCCCGGTCAGGAAAAAAAAATACTGCATTTTGGGGACATTGTCTCGAGTGGCTGACACCTGGGGGTGAAGAAAAATTTTCTCTCTTACTCCCTTTTTTTAATTTGGGGGCCAAGGACGTTCGGAATTTGGATCTGCACTCATGTGCCAAAAAAAATCTTCCCATCTCAAAGGCGGTTGCTGCAGCCATGCCTATTTCCCCATTGTCCCTGGACCCATGGCCAGGATTTTATTACTGCCTCCGTCTTCTTCTGATAATCTGTACTGGGTAGTCAGGACGCTTTTCAAAAGTCCCATTTCGTCCCTTTGCCAGGTCTACCTTTCTCCTCGTTTGGCCACATATTTTTTTTTAGCATATTTTTTGCTAATGGGCTGCCCCGCCCTAAGTCTTGACCCGGGGGGGCAAATTTTTTTCTATTTGGCACTCCCTCTGTAAAAACCCCAAAAAAAAAAATTGGGTTGCTCCTGGGGCCCATCACTTCAGCCAAGGGCAGGGGGAGAGGGTTAAAAGATATGGGGACCTATCTGCGGCACTTTTTTTTGCTCGTCGGCGACTGGGCCAATTGTTCCTTGGGGGAAATTTTTTTTATAATTTTTAGACCCGAGTCTGCCGGGGCCGCCCCCTTTTTTTATTTAAGGGCGACACCCCCCCCCCCCCCCTCTCTCTTGCCCTCTGAGGGGCCCGCTGGGGGAAAATTTGGGCCAGACCTTAACTGCCTTTGGAAACCAAACATGCCCAAACTTATCCGGTTCCGTCGAAACAAGAACAGTTGACAGAAAAACGAAGACCTCCCCCCATCTTTCTCCTGGTGACAAGGTGTGGTTTTTTCGGCGAAGTATAGCCTCGAAACCCTGGCTAAAGCTTGGGGCCCCGGGTTTTTGGGACCATTGAGGTGCAAAAAAACCCAAACCCAGTGGAAACAAACTCCGGCTTTCCCCCACATGCGGTCCCGAACTCCTTCCATGTCTTCTTCTGAAGCGGTCATCCAAAAACTTTTTTCGGAAAGTTGTTTCCCACTCCTGAAAAACTGACGCCAAAAATGTCTTTATGGTAAAGGAAATTTTTGGACGGGAAAAGGGCAGAGGGAAACGTCTTTTTCCCCTTGGGAAGGGGTTTGGGGCCCAAAAAGGCCCTGGGAGCCCGAAAACTTTTTCTGGACCATAAGTTATCAAGAACCTTCAGCCAGCAAGAGGGGTGAGTCAAAGGGGGGTACTGTCATGGATGACCCTGCACCCTCATCGTGTGTCGCAGGCGCATCCGTGTCCCGCTGCCGAGCGGCACTGCGACCCGCATTTTGGGTCACGGGTACGCTCGTCAGGGCCGGGACAAGGCATTTTGATGCCCTAGGCACATAAGTCAAATGGTGCCCCCCACCTCCCCCGGGGCCTTGCCGCTGGAAGGCTCCCCTTTTCCCAAATTAAAACTAAACTAGGGTAATAATTCAAACCGATTTTTTAAGTAAATCACACTCTCGCAATTTACATTTCCTACCCCCCAACCATATCACTATTAACCGTTTTTAGTGTTCTTACCTTTTCATCTATCATCTCCAATGCTGGGTCCCCAAAAAAAAATCAACAGGGGGGACACCCAAAACCCCCATGCAAATCTGCCAGTTCAATAGGGTACGGAGTCCTATTTGGCATATGCCCAAAAAATTTTTTATTCCCTCTTGTCAAAAGATAATAGAAAAGGGTTTTGACTGGGAAGGTCGTATAATTTCCTTGGGTCCCAGTATAATGTATGTTCACATGGGTCTTTTCGTCCGTGTTAATAATGCTTTTAGCTGCTGTTTTGGTCCGTCGTCGGTCCCCAAACACGCAGCTAAGAAATGCAAAATTTCTTTTTAAAATTTCTTTTAAAACGGACATCATCAGCATTCACACAGTGATTACCAATCCTCTCACTTCGTTTTTGGTCCGTTCATAAATTGTCCCTTTATTTCTTGGTCCGAAAGAGCAGCAAAACCTAATTAACTATATGGTGCGATCCTGTTGCATCCAAAGTATCCAAAAAAGCAGGCCCTGGTTTGGGGAGTGCGGATCGTTTTAGATTCGATTGCTGCAGCGTTTTTGGATACGCTTTTCGGATCCAAAACAGATCCAAAAACGCTTTGTGAACAGCCCCTAATGCTGACAAAGCAAATATGTTAATCTAGCCACTTTAATAATGATGTGTACAGAGAACACATAGGCCGACATGCATGAAATTTGGCATTTAAATGATTTATGAACCCGCTCTACAGCAAGTCATAAAACAGGTGCATTCTAGCGCAGGAACGTCTATTCAGGCTCAGGTAAACCACTTTGAAAGTGATCTACCTGTTCCAGCAGTAATGCGCCTGCCTGGATTTGCTGTACTGAAGCAATAAATCTATAGCTTCGTGCGGTTCTAGTGCACCCCACCTCCAGCACGCCCTTCGAGATCGAGCACATTACAAAGTGCTGCAGGCGTTCTGTAATGTGCCCTGGAGTGGCGTGTGGGAGATTTAAACATTTATGAATGGGGCTGTGCTAGATGTCGAGCTGAAAAGGTGCCAGATATCCGGCGCAGTCCCGTTCATACATGTCGCCCATAATCTATACTAAAGAGTGAACACTGTAAATGATGTCTTTTTTTTACAATTCTTTATGCAGTTTGTCCTCCGTATATTCTATTGTACGGTGAATGCCATCATTATATACACATCCTGTCTATATCTATCTATAGACAGGAAGTTTCTGTATTTATGTGTGTGTATATACAGTATGTGTGTATGTGTGTATATATATATATATATTGTAAGGGATCAGCTCGGGGGTATGGTAAGACAGGACCAGTCTTTAACTCTGCTTAGGCGAACAGGCGTTTATTTCAGCCTCAAACACACATCAACATAAACGTGGACTTAAATTCAGCCAAAACGAAGGAAAACAAAACAGTCTTACACAGTCCGTGTGGGACACTCACAGTCCCGTGTGCAGATAAGCCTCCAGGCTTCCTTGTCTCCAGCTGAGACTGGGGTGTGGTCTGTTCCTGGGAACTCTGCAGCACCCCTGCTCTCTTCCTCCACTGTACAGACAACAATCACACCTACCCACCTGATCTCCAGGCTTACATATGGCAACCAAACTCCGGCCTGGATCCTGAAGATGTGGGAGCAGTCACCCACCCAACTCTATGACTGCTCCTGTGAAAACCAGACCCAGACTACTTGCTGTGAAAATATACTAACAAAAACGTGTGTCAGCAACCTACCGCTGCTGACACCTGAAATTACAGGTTTTCACCTCACCAATGCCAGGGTCCTTGGTGACACATATCTCTGGTCCACCACAATCCCTTCTGTCCTCATATGTATATATATATATATATATATATATATGCAAACTCACACATATACAGTGAATAATATGGTAAATATACAACAGGGAAGATTTTAATAAGCTGGGGCACAGCACACTGAACTGATGACTGCCATCTAATGTTTCATTCCTTATCTTTGTGGAGGAGTTGGCAGTCATTAGTTCAGGGTGAATGCTCCCTGTATAGCCATCTCCAGCTCTGACCTCAACTATTCAGAGAGCTGAAGGGTCACACATACAGGGAGAACAGGTACAGACACCAACACATATGCAGCGAGTTACCGGGCCGACAGCTAATCACCGCGTCTTTTTCTCCCGGCTTCTCATTCTCCTGTCCCGCTCTATGAGTAATAACAGTGATTTACTGGCTGGCGCCGGCACTCAGCGATGGGGTGTTGAGCAGGACCACAGGCAGGAGGTACGTGGTAGCAGGGCGCTCCTTCTTACTGTTAGGTGGCAGACACTGCAGGCCGTGTGGTGACTGACTGTCTCCATGTCGACATCGCCACACTCAGAAGCAGGGAGGCAATAGACAGGAGTCTGAGTTATGCGATGGTGCAGCGCCCCTTCTTGTAGGTCAGGTATTCCACAGAAGCCGGCGCCGTACAGCAGAGGAGGGGCAATGGAGGCAGAGATAGCAGCAGCCACTGACTGAGTGCAGAAGGTCAGTGGCTGCTAGTGACCAGAGCTCTGCGCTTGCGGCACTCATCATTATTCACTCTCTTTGAGTCAGAGTTGTCATGTTATTGATAAATGAAGCACTTAACTGCGCCCCCCTTCTGACAGGCAGAGGTGGCGCCCTAGGCGATCGCCTTCCTCTGCCTACACGTCGTCCCGGCCCTGGCGCTCGTTCCCCGATCCGTACCCCGGGGTATTTACCCGGCCACGGTCCTGCTGCAGCCTCTGTCCCGCGGTGTGCGCAGCCCCGTTCCCTAGGGTGCGTGCGTGCCGGCAGTGTTAAATTTCAAGGGCCAACGCACCGGTAATTGGCTATTGCTGGTCACTGCCCCTGTTTAGGCCTGTCTCTTCCTGGTAACCCTGCCGGATATTTAGTGCCATTAGCCTATTGAGACAGCGTTCCTTAGACTTGTTCTGATTACTGTGTACCGTACCATTTGCCTCCGTCCCTCAACCACGAATCTTGCCACCTGTCCTGACCTTCCTGATTGTCCTCGACCACGAACCTCTGCCGCCTGTCCTGACCTTCTGCCTGTCCCCGACTATGTCTACGCCTTACGATTTTGTACCATGCTACACCTCGGATGCCTCCGCAAGCAAGTCACGTCAGGGGTAGCGACCTGGTAGACTCCCGCCGCAGCAAGTCCATCCCGCTTTGCGGCGGGCTCTGGTGAAAACCGGGGCCTACTTAAATTCCGCTCCCTGGTGTGGCTTACACGGTGGTCCAGAGGATCCACTACTGTTGCTCGTGACAGTGGCAAGGTACACTAATCTCAATTTACAACCTGCTGTAAAATAATCTTATTTTAACAATAGTTGGAGAATTGAAATTACAGGATAACAACGCTATTGTTCTCTTGGTAGGCCTAGACAGTAGAAGGCAAGTGCAAAATATGAAGGAGAAAAACAATAGAATGTATTGTGTGGTATATGTTCTCTTACTGTACACCATTATTTGAAACTGTTTAGTCTACTATGCTATACCATGCAAAATAAAAAAGGTATATCAACATATACTGGACTGTCATAGACACTAATGGAAACTTTTATGGCCTCCTTTGGGTAACAGGACCATATCAGATACATTATACACTGGATGCTTTTCCAAGAATATTTGCCAAACAAAGGCTCCAAACTTGATGTGATTATAGCTTTAGATTGAGAGGCTCTGTTTTTCCCACTCCCAACAAGTAGATGACCAAATTATCTGTTTGGAGAAGACCGCACATGTTATGGTACTAAAGTAAAACATAGTGCTCAAAATCCCAGCACCATGTGTTAATATGGTAACAGCAGCCAGCTAGACAGTGATGACATGGAAGGGATCAGTTCAGGAGTTGCACAGTCTTGTCTACATGGGTGTGGAGAAGTTCAGCTTTTATTCAGTTTCATAACCAGGCTTGGACTGGCCCACAGGAGACCACGCAAGTCCCTGATGGTCCTTGGGTCATGTACAGTAAATATATAATGGGCCCTAAGAGTGAACTCCACTTGTGGACCTTAAGAATCAAATCTACTGGAAGGCCCTAAGAATCAGCTCAATTGATGGGCTTCAGGCTCCTCAGTCCAACACTGTTCATAATTAATCATCATTTGTGACCCTACTTTCATGGCAGCAGTCTCAGAAAGCATAATCACTGAGCTGTGATTAATCTTTCCTAGTCTTAGCACCAGTTTTAGAACACATCATTACTAACTGTAATCAAGCTTATATTGTACCAAATGTACAGCCTAGCTCTGAGGCATCTAGGTAGTTAACAAAGGGAAAATAATCCATGTTTCATCAGAATGCCCACAATACAATCTAAGGATACCAATTTAGCCATGGCAGCTGGAGGTCAAGTTATAGACTCTCGGTCTGCCATGCACTGAAGCCTATAAAGCCCAGCCTGGAGACAAAGTTTAATAGACTTTGTTTTCACAGGAATAATACATAGCAATACAATAATGTACACATGTGGGCAAAATTGTTGGTGCCCTTCCATTAGAAAAACGATGGTCACTGAAATAACTTGAAACTGCAAGAGTAACCATAAATTTAAATTTATTAAAAATGAAGTAATGAAAATCAGACATTGCATGTGAATTGTGATTCAACTAAAAAAAAAATAAATGCTGGTATCATGGTGTGCACCACAAAGAGCATGGATCAAAAGAAGGATACATTTCTCTCATGAGATGAGAAAATTATAGAAAATTATGTTAAAGAAGTTGTCTCACTACATTGATTGATCTTACCTCAGCCCATTCAAGAGGGGATATCTAGGAATAGGTAGAAGACTGTTAATGGACACATATTGCAAAGTGAATTATTTTTTGCAAGATCTTTAACATAAAAGCAATTCTTGTATTGAGAAAACCCTTTTAAAGGTAAAGGCTATAAGACCATCTCCAAACAGCTTGATATTACTACAATTGCATCTATTATTCAGAAGGTTAAAGAGGACCTATCACCTTCAGAGAAAACTCATGAAGTAATATTAGACTAAAATGCAAACACTTTCTCAAATATGCCGCATTAGCAAAATCAAAGCATTTCGCCTGTAATCTGTTTTTTTTTTTTAAAAAAAGCAATGGCACTTTAAGACAGATCTGTAGTCAGGCCAAGTCAGCACATGACAGCTTGATGGATGATAATGTTGTCAGTTGTATCAAATCTCCTGCCTCTGAGCTGGGAGAGCCCACTGTGCAGGAGGTAGCCTGTAAGTCTACATCATGTGCACGCCAGCTGCAGTGTGATATAGATGCCTGTGTTTTATGGATGAGGAAGCTGAAGCACAGATAAACCCTGTTAAACTAAGTCCTCAGTGTGTTGTGCCTGTTGTACTGTATGTAGTGAGAGACTCAGATTACCCTGTACAATCAGCTATGCAGTCAGCTTCCCCTGCAGAGTTGGTATCTCCCAACAGAATGATATGATTCTCCTGAGTTGAAAGTGAAAGTAAAACCTTGTCCCCTGTAAAACTGAGGGAAACCCTCTGGATTGCTAACGACATGTATTGGAGAAAAGTCTTATAATTCCATCTACTATAAATTTTTGTGTGCTTGTGTGGAGGTGATAGGTACTCTTTAAGGTCTATGGAATTGTAGCTAACCTCTCAAGACATGACAGCAAGATAATAATCAATAACAAGTTGAAGAGACGGATAATACCAATGGTAACTTAAGAGACCAGACTGCACCATCTGACACGGTCTTTGTCAAAGTGGACTTAATGGAAGACAACCAAGAAGGGAAACAATGTTAACAGAAAATCATAAAAAAATGGAGGCAGAAAAATGCCAAATGCATTTTAACAAGCGACAAATCTCCTGGGAGATTGTCCTTTGGACATGTGAGATAAGACCAGAGCTTTTTGGTAAGTCACATCAGCTCCATGTTTACAGACATCAAAATGAAGTATACAAAGAAAAGAACTGTGGGTCTACTCTGAAACATAAAGCATATTGGGTTATGTTTTGGGCTGCCTAGCTGTATCTGGCACAGGGTGTCTAGAATTTTTGTAGGGTACAATGAAATCTCCAAACTATCAAGGTATCCTGTAGTGAGCTTGGTCTTAGTCACAGGCTATGGCCCCTCCAACCAGATAATGATCTAAAGCACACAGCTAAAACATTCAAGAATGGCTAAGAGCAAAGCATTGGACTATTCTGAAGTGGCTTCTATCAGTCCTGATCGATATCGTATCGAGCTTCGGTGGAAGAAGCTGAAACATGCAGCCTGGAGAAGGCACCCTTCAAACATGAGACAGCTGGAGCAGATTGCTCATGAGGTGTAGAACAAAATTCCTGTGGACAGGAGCAGAAGCTTTATTGAAACCTACAGAAATTGTTTGCAGTGATTGCCTCAGTAGGTTGTGCAACAAAATAATGAGATAAGGGTAGTATCATTTATGTCCAGGTCAGTTTCATCAGTTTTTTTTTTTTTTTATACTTTTTTAATGTCTGATTTTCATTAGTTGATTTAAATTTAAATTTATTATGACTTTTGGCAGTTTCAAGTTATTTCAGTGACCATTGTGGTTTTTCTTTTTTACTGGCTTAGTCTAGTCACATAATGGGCCAAAAACCAAATTGCAAATACATATTTAGAAAATGTTTAAACATGTAAGAAATAAAGAAACAAACCCCCTTTTCCCACTATTTTTTTTTTTTTTTTAAAAACCCATATAAATAAAAAGTAAACATACACTCGCCGGCCACTTTATTAGGTACACCATGCTAGTAACGGGTTGGACCCCCTTTTGCCTTCAGAACTGCCTCAATTCTTCGTGGCATAGATTCCACAAAGTGTTGCAACGATGCTCAATTGGTACCAAGGGGCCCAAAGAGTGCCAAGAAAATATTCCCCACACCATGACACCACCACCACCAGCCTGAACCGTTGAACAAGCAGATGGATCCATGCTTTCATGTTGTTGACAGCCAAATTCTACCCTCCATCGAATGTCGCAGCAGAAAATCGGATCATCAGACAGCAAACGTTTTCAATCTTCTACTGCCAATTCGATGAGCTTGGGCAAATTGGAGCCTCAGTTCTGTTCTTAGCTGAAAGGAGTGGCACCCGTTGGGGTCTTCTGCTGCGTAGCCCATCTGCCTAAATTCGCCTACTGTGGCGTCAAGTGCTTCTTCTGCCACCTTGGTTGTAACGGGTGGCTATTTGAGTCATTGTTACCTTTCTATCAGCTCGAACCAGTCTGCCCTTTTCTCCTTTGACCTCTGGCATCAACAAGGCTTTTTCCGCCCACAGGACTGCCGCTCACTGGAGTTTTTTTTTTTTCAGACCATTCTCTGTAAACCCTAGAGATGGTTGTGCGTGAAAATCCCAGGAGATCACAGTTTCTGAAATACTCAGCCCAGCCCTTCTGGCACCAACAACCATGCCACGTTCAAAGGCACTCAAATCACCTTTCTTCCCCATACTGATGCTCGGTTTGAACTGCAGGAGATTGTCTTGACCATGTCTACATGCCTAAATGCACTGAGTTGCCGCCATGTGATTGGCTGATTAGAAATTAAGTGTTAACGAGCAGTTGGACAGGTGTACCTAATAAAGTGGCCGGTGAGTGTAATTGCATCATTGTATCCAAATCGATCCAACCAAAAATGATCATATTTAATCCATACTGTAAATGCCAAAAATAAGACAATAACAAATATGCTAGAATAGCAATTTTTTTTTTTACAAATAGAATACAATGTGATCACCTCTCTTATACCCCAAAATGGTGAAGTTCACAAGTGCCATATCACAATCCATTCACAAATTAAAAAGTGTACAGAGTTGATTCAACAGAAAAATCTTAAAGTTATGGCTCTTATATTATTGTGGCATAAAACACGATTTATGGATGTGAGGGGGAACTGTAAAAAAAGATTTGTGACTTTTAAATAGGGAGTGTGTTGTGAACAAGGCTCCTAGCTTGTAAAATGCTAATGCACATGGATCCCAATGAGGACATTTTTTTTTAAATTAGGAAACATGAACTAAATTAGGTTAGGAGTCAAGGGTGATCTGCTGGCCCATTGAATCTCAAAGGGCAACAGTAGAATGAAGCAAGGAGCCCAATGAAGTGAACAACAGAACTAAGCAGCTACCTGAAAAGGGAATGTGCCTTGAGAAAATGGCCAATTATTTAAATCATGTTTATGTTGAATTTATTTTTTTAAGAATTTTTGATGATTGTTTTCTAATGTTCCATATCATTATATTGTATATTCTTTAAGCAATCTGAAAATCTGGCAGTTTTCACATTGGTCACTAATAATAGGCTGATCCTTTTTTATTTGGAAAAAAAATTCAGCAGTCTCCTCATTATCATCACAGGCAGAGTTACTATGAAAAGTGATATTAATGTGTAGAAAACACAGGATCCACCAATTTTCAAAAAAAGTACAGCAAACCCCCTTTCCGCACAATACCTTTTCACCAGTCCAAAAAAGCAGGATAAAACACAAACAAAGTTTAATAGATTACTTTATATTCATAGGTTCCTATGTCCTGGTGATTTTTGTTCTTAATTTTACATATCATCGGCAATTTTTACTAGACCACTAACCCCTTTAAAATAAGGCTACACTTTCATTCTGTAAAGAAGACATTTTTGCAGTCTACTCATTATTAGCACAGGCAGGATTACAATGAGAGGTAATATTAATGTGTAACTCACACAAATTTTTACCACATAAAATAGGAGTAAGTCCCTGATCAATCTTTCCCCCTCCCTGCACATTGATTGCTTCTCAGCCCCCAAAGAATCTTTAGAACAATCTCCACAGAAGTCAATGGATCTGCTCCTGTTCACATGATCCTGTGTCCATGTAGCAGCTATGATGCATATCTCTAAATGTTGGTAAAAGCAGCTCAGGCAAGATGGCTGCCTCCATAATCATATACAGAAATCAGAATAAAAATCTACAAAAATAAAAACAGCTAAGAAGAAAAGAATATGTTTCAGTATGTGGTGTTGATTAATAAAGGAACACCCCAATCAAAATTGATTTACCATCTTTTGCTTAGTGCAGGGCATGAAGGGATTCAATGAATAACAAAGAACACATGTATGTGTAATGCATTGTCTTTCAGGTCCTGCACTAGGCAGTATCCAGTGTTTAAGAATGTTTCTCTATGGGTGGTTTCACACATGGCTGTTTTTGGAAAACTGCCACTGCAGTTTTTTACGCCAAAGCTAGAAGTGGACCCTGCTGGATGGGGAAGTAGATGTCCTTCCGTTATATTTCCCATTTCCCTTGAGTCCACTCTTAGCTTTGACTCAAAAACCTGTAGTGGCAGTTTTCCAAAAATGTGATACATGAATCCACACTAAAGCATATTTCGGCCTAAAACAATAAAATTGCCTCCGATTGTCCTTTCTTCCTTAGTATCTACTGTCAGTCACATGCTTCAGAGATGCTCAGTAATCTTTGAGAAAACACTTGCCAATCCATTTACGAATCGTCCCAATGGACTATACTGCTCAATGTATAGACACGACCTTGCTGCTGGGGACAATTCACAGTATTACAAAAAAAAACTCCTTCTTGATTTCCGAGAAAATAATAATAAAAAGAGAGGATATTTTTCCCAGCTAAATAGTTATAATTTCAATCTGGCATTCTTATGAAGGTCACACTGATGACGAGAGCCACAAGCATAGCCTTCAAACAAAAAAAAAAAATCATGTTTGAGATGATTTTGATATTTACAAGATAGGAGGATTCCTTATGAATGACAAGCAGTTTGTAACCGAGAGGAAAAGACAAAGAAAGATTCCAAAGTCACTTTCTACAAATTACCGTATGTAGCTTCTGTTTTCCTTCAGTGTTCTTGTATTTTAGATTTATTCATCCTTTTTTATTCTATTTGTTTTTATATTTTTCTTTTCTTTTTTTAGTTTCATTATGCTTCTTTTTTATTTCTTTATTTTGTCCAGTTTAGCATTACCACATTTTTAATGAAACAATGCTGGTTCCCCCCACAGAGGAATTATTTTTGTTACTCATATTGTCACTGTGTGTGTCTCTCGCTCAAGAACAAATAAGCGTTTGTGGCTGTGACTGCGTAGGTGTAGATTTTATAGTGTAAGTAAAAAACATCCCATATTTATATGTGCTAATATATATAAATGCAATGACATTTTCTCTAGCGGCGCCTTGTCTAGAACAAGTCGGTCTGTAGAGAGATTTACATATATTGATTGACAGCCTGATAAATAAAAGGTTAATCCACTTAATCAAATTGGTGAGGACCAGGATGTTTGATTAGGGACTTTTGGCTCTGGGGTTTGGTTTGATGCAGTGCAATTTAACGGGTCAGTAAGCTACTTAAGTATGACTTTAATTGTCAATCATTTGTTTTGCAAGAATGTCAGAAATTGTACTGTTGTGTCATTTGTTTGGTCTTGTAGGGGTTGTGTAAAGCAGTGAAAAATGTTGTTTAACACTGGTGGAAATGCATGCATGGGTACCCATGAATGTATGTTCTGAAGGAGATGTGTGGATGTATTTCCTTCTTTATACAGAACCAGGTATTAAGCTTTAATAAAACGCAAACAGCCATCTTTGAAAATACCGTGTGGTGTATATGCATCTGCTCGAATATAATATGCATTTTAATTTGGCATTATGTTTATAAATGAAAATAACATTATCATTTTTATAAATGCGTCATAATGCTACTTGGTAGCCTTGCAGGCTCCATCAATCTTCAGTGAGCCACAAATGGCCTCCAAATGCAGTCACATATCCTTAAATAGCCGCTATAAATTCTCATACTGTTTATTAACACCACAGTGTTCTAAAATATTCTACCAAGTAGGTATAAAGAAACAAACAAATAGATGTACACTCACCGGCCACTTTATTAGGTACACCATGCTAGTAACGGGTTGGACCCCCTTTTGCCTTCAGAACTGCCTCAATTCTTCGTGGCATAGATTCAACAAGTGTTGCAACGATGCTCAATTGGTACCAAGGGGGCCCAAAGAGTGCCAAGAAAATATTCCCCACACCATACACCACCACCACCCCGCCTGAACCGTTGATACAAGGCAGGGTGGATCCATGCTTTCATGTTGTTTTGACCCCCAAATTCTGACCCTACCATCCGAATGTCGTAGCAGAAATCGAGACTCATCAGACCAGGGAACGTTTTTCCAATCTTCTACTGTCCAATTTCAATGAGCTTGGGGAAATTGGAGCCTCAGTTTTCCCGTTTCTTAGCTGAAAGGAGTGGCACCCGGGGTGGTCTTTTGCTGCTGTAGCCCATCTGCCTCAAAGTTCGCCGTACTGTCGTTCAGAGATGCCTCCCTTTTGCCTACCTTGGTTGTAACGGGGCTATTTGAGTCACTGTTGCCCTTTCTATCATCTCGAACCAGTCCTTCCCATTCTCCTTTGACCTCGGCATCAACAAGGCATTTCCGCCCACAGGACTGGCCGCTCACTGGGTGTTTTTTCTTTTCGGACCATTCTCTGTAAACCCTAGAGATGGTTGTGCGTGAAAATCCCAGGAGATCACAGTTTCTGAAATACTCAGACCAGCCCTTCTGGCACCAACAACCATGCCACGTTCAAAGGCACTCAAATCACCTTTCTTCCCCATACTGAGCCTCGGTTTTGAACTGCAGAGATTGTCCTTGACCATGTCTACATGCCTAAATGCACTGAGTTGCCGCCATGTGATTGGCTGATTAGAAATTAAGTGTTAACGAGCAGTTGGACAGGTGTACCTAATAAAGTGGCCGGTGAGTGTAGATGAAGGAATAAGTTACGATCTTACCCCACATGTGGGTAACCAGACTAGATAAAATATATAGTTTTATATAGCACCATGATTTGCTATAGCACTGTACAAAGAATACAGATGTAGAAGAACTAAACAAAACAGATATTGCACCGTGATATCACGGCACAGAATGATATCTCAACTTTTTCAATGCTTTTCAATGGCCTTTGTTTACAGATAAGAGCAGATAACACGAAAAGCTGCAATCTCAGAAGCACAAAAATAGGGTTAATTACAGTGGTAGATCAGTTACCAAAAAGGAGTACTTAGGGCTCATGCACATAGCAATGCCATACAGTTCCATGTGGCATCATTTGGTGCCTCTATATGAAATCACATTACTAAAGTCTTTTTCTGTAGAAGCATTGTTACTTGGTAACGTGGAATCTGATGAAGCATTCCACAATTTGGAATCAGAGAGTTAGAGGCTAGTGGGTCCTGTAATTAACCTTCAGCAGGGGCCACTAAACTCTTTCTCCTTCCCTGGCAGTTTCTCATTACAGTTCTCATAACCTTTAGCTCTATAGCTGGTAGTGTTCCCTCGAAGCCCTTGTAACTAGTCAATAGGACAGTTGGGGTTATGGACACTGTTCACTCAGAGTCATGTAACATAGATATACAAGGTTCTTATGATTAGTCACTGTATATCACAATTAGATATACAGTGCCACATAGAATCCAGGCAAATAGTGTTAAACAACATCCCGGTCTAGTGCAGTGTAGGTTATTGTCTACATCTGGGCTGGTAGACTGGCCCCACTGTCTTTCTTACTGGGACCTGTCATCTGATATATGATTGATGATTCTGGTCTGCTACATTGCATTCTGCTGTTCTGAAGTTTTGACATGATTTAAAGAGTTAAGTGCCCCTTTGATATAGAAAAGAGTCAAGTGATTACTTAAACAGGAAATTATGCAGCAGTTACAGGGTGAACACACTCTACAGCCAGCTCTGGAAAGATCTGTACTGCTGTCCAATCAGAGAAGCTGACAAGAAAGGGGCTGTAACCATAGTTACAGGGACAGTTAAAGAAAAACAGCCAATCTATTAGCTGGCTCAGTCTGTCTGTCTGAGAGGGATTGGGTCAGAGTGTCAGAGAGAGAAGATCAACAAAGCTGCAAGAGAAACACACAGTTACTCTCTCTCAGAAGCTATTCTGCTAATCAGAAGAACAGCTGTGGGTGTGTATGCCGGGGACTGAAACCTGTGGAAATCAGATGGAGTTATCTGATGTCTCATCACAGTTAGAGGAGAAGTATTAAAGCAGATTGGATCTCATCTGTGACAACGGATGTTGACAGAAGGAAACCCCGACCAAAACCAGTGATCGGAAATTGGCCAAGGAAAAACCCGGGCCTGGTGAGCATGCACGTGAGTGGGATAGAGACATTGGTTAGGCCTGTAGACAGATTAGCTATGATCTTATCTAGAGTCAGGCCTTACATGAACATTTCCAGAAATAACGTCCGCTTGTGGAAAAGTCCCACACCGGTGCCGGTAATTTTGTTACTTGCTTTTGTTGGGGAGATCTTTAATTGGCTAATGGTACTCTGGGAATAGCGGATACCTTTGGAGGTTTGTAAACCCTTGTGCTACACCATGAGTGCGCTGCTGAAATAAACGTCCACACTATTGTTATAGTTACATAGGGTTTTAATGAGGTAAATAGCTGTCAGATTTTCAGATTCCGCTGATAGGTAAAATATCAGTGCGTTCAGAGGATATAGTAAGGCAGCACGCTGTGTAGCACAAGCAGCCCGGTTTATGTCTATGCGTGCATGTTCTTGAGGTATTCAGATAATACCCCTTTCTATTCAGATTCGCTGAATTCTGGGAAGCCTACCTCAGTTCACGGCTTACATACATCCCTAATAATCTTGGCAAATGAAGGGATTATGATCTGTGTATCTGTGTGCCTGATGGTCTATGGCAGTGGAGGGATCAAGATCTGTATGCCTAAGGGTATGTTCACACAGCATATTTACGGGGTGCATTTCGTAGCGTAATTGCACTGCAATAGGCCCAAAGTATGCCCTGCAAATAAGGTAATTCATAGCTCTCATTGAGAGTTATGATTACCTGCCATCTTCCCTGCTGAAGTGACATGACACTTCTTCTCGGGGCGTACGTGTCAATGGGAGCGCTAAAGAAGTACGTGCTGGCCAGAGGGTACTTCTGGAGCAACAGATTTATTGCAGGTGTATAGCGGTGCACACGGTATGCACCACTATACACCTGCAATATGCCATGTTAACATACCCTAATGGTCTATGGAAATAATGGTGTTAATGTCAGCATTCCTCATGATCTAGGTCAGTGATGGGGTTCCATAAGGATACATGTTGACCTAGGACACACTACTTACATTCGCCCTTCATTCAGGGTTAAAAGGTTTTTCTCACAAGATTCTTTTTTCACTCTGCCTCATCATGCTGTGGGTTGTTCTGTAGCAGCAATTAGCATATTTAGCTTCTCTATAACTAACTGAGACATTACAAAGATGTAAGTGCAGGAGATTATATTGTCAGTAAACAATGCTACACATGTTCTGAGGAGTGAAACCAATTGCTTATCTATAAACAAAAGCTAATCTTGTTAGAGATAATCAGTCTGTGCTTTGCACATGGTGATGTCAAGAAAACAACAAAAATGATAATGTTCAGATCTAGCATAAACCCTCCAGTACTACTACCACACTGTCCCTTTCACATTATAATGGACCTGTAAGGTTATGTTTACACAAAACAGAAATTTCTTTTGCAGAAATGGCCTAAAAACTATGAAAAAAATCTGCATGAAGAAAGTAGATTTGACACTTTGCAATGCAAACCTATTGACCATGTCATCTAAGAGGTTAAATGGCCAGGATCAAAATCATCTCTGATCCTAGCTGTGGCAGCAGGATGTCATCAGTATACTATAGCAAACATCTGCTGCTGATGGGGTTGGCACAGCTTCTGCCCACAATCTCAAAGGAAATCGAGGTGTGGGATGTTACTTCAAACCATGACATATTAATGTGGTATGTGAAAGAGGCTCACATGTGTAGATTTTCTGAGTGGAATTTGCACTGAAAATTTAAATAAAAAAAGTGGAAACAAACTACTATTTTATGGCTATTTTTTAAGGTGGTTATTGCTTTTAATGGGAAATGTTATGCTTATGGTATCAGTGTGAACCATGGAATAATATCTACATGATTTATTGAGAAGGATTCTATGTGATAGTGTCAAATTGAAGTTCCTTGGGTCCACCTCTGGAAATTATTCTGAGGATCTATCAGGGGAAATTATTTAAGGGGACCACCCCCATCAATACAGAACACGTGCAAGTCCACTTTTAACTTATTTAGGTAAGTCCACTTTAAAGCAGTCATTGCACAGGTGGGGTTGAATTAGATATCTGGTGAATGGTTCCAAAGTCCCCTCTAACCGATGTTGTCTTCTTCTAGACCTTAAAAACCTTGATATATTAGGGACACATTGTTGTGTCAGGGCTTAGGCCTATGGGAGGACTCTCTGTGGTACTCCCGTGAGCCAGTCCAGCCCAGATGTGACACACTGTATGCAGCACAGATTAAGTGTCTCCATGATAAGAAAATACTTCTTCAGTGCTATGCACTAATGTATGGCACATAAATCTTTCTGGCAGCTCCTGGTTTTATTATAACTGTTTTTTGTTTATCCAGTCAGGAAATTTAACCATTTCCCTAACTACCTAAAGAGAATACTGTTAAATTAACTGCAGGAGACCAGTGTGAGGGTTAATACTGTTGCTTTATAAACAGTAATTGATAAAGTGAGATATAAGCAGTCTCATAATGGAGAGGATGCTAATTACTTACACACACATGCAGGGTGCTAAATAGAACCGATAAAGCTTCTTTTAAGTTTATAACACAGACTGCTTGTTTAGCCATCTACTGTGTGTAGATCTAATAAAAGGGCAATACACTACGTGGAAATCCCTAAAGAAGCATTTATGCTATCTATCATACATGAAAAAACTTTGAGACTTTCGGTTCACATATTTTGATCAAAAGATGTTTAAGCTGCCCACGACTTTCAACGTGATCTCAAAATCGGGCAGTCCTATGCTATCTTTACCTCTCAATCGAGCCAATCAGGCCTCTCACTGGGTCACCGACCTCCATTATTCAGAGAGAAAAAATAAAAAAACACCCAACCTGCAAGCTGCCCTTCTTATGACAGCCTGTGAGAGTGGGCGGGACAGAAAACCAAAATGGAGCACCCCTTCCTTCCCATATAGGTTAAAATCAATGTACACCAAGTATAACGTATGTTTCTGCACACAAAAACATTTCTGAAAAAACTTATGCAAACCTGGGTGCCACTGGCAGGGCTGCGGCACACATGTAATTATACATGTACACACACAGACCGCCGCCAGCGGCACACTACTGCAAAAAGGGCAATACACTATCTATCTATCATGTATGATAGATAGCATAAATGCTTCTTTAGGGATTTCCACGTAGTGTATTGCCCTTTTTGCAGTAATGTGCCGCTGGCGGCGGTCTGTGTGTGTACATGTATAATTACATGTGTGCCGCAGCCCTGCCAGTGGCACCCAGGTTTGCATACATTTTTTCAGAAATGTTTTTGTGTGCAGAAACATACGTTATACTTGGTGTACATTGATTTTAACCTATATGGGAAGGAAGGGGTGCTTCCATTTTGGTTTTCTGTCCCCGTCCACTCTCACAGGCTGTCATAAGAAGGGCAGCTTGCAGGTTGGGTGTTTTTTTTATTTTTTCTCTCTGAATAATGGAGGTCGGTGACCCAGTGAAAGGCCTGATTGGCTCGACTGAGAGGTAAAGATAGCATAGGCCTGCCCGATTTTGAGATCACGTTGAAAGTCGTGGGCAGCTTAAACATCTTTTGATCAAAATATGTGAACCGAGAGTCTCAAAGTTTTTTCATAGATCTAATAAAGACTCTGCACAATCCGGCAGTAAAAGATCAGCAGAGGCAAATTCCTTCCAACTCCTCAATATTCCCCTTGAATATTCCTCCTTCCCCAAGCACCATGTGTCTCACTGGAGGAGATGAATCATATTCATTAGGGGTTCTACAGTGGGTAATATAAACCAGCCGGGCCCCAAATTTGACCATGATAGCTTGGGTTCCGACCAACAATACCAGCTGTACTACCCTTATGGCAAGCTTGGTGATGTGGGAAGAGTCATATTATGGCTCTATACAATTTTGGGCATAATACGGGTATCCATGATGCATTTATAAAGCAAAAATGCATATCTCCCATCACAACCCCTTAATAAGTACACTTCAAGGCTATTTGAAAAGTTCGATCATAGACAACCAAATATCCAGATATGCAAATAGAAAGAGACACAACTTGGCAAGAGGCATGGATATAGAGAGGTACAGCTGCAATAACTTCCTTGGGAAGTGAAGTAACCCAAAGGTCTTTATGCTCCAAATGATACCAGTACTATAAATTATATGTTATAGTTTGGGATCCCTGTTACAGATTTGGCATTTGGGCTTATGTCCATTATTATACTATACTATAATACTACAATTATTGCACTGCATGTCAATTATACACTATATAGGGAATTTGTAAAGAAGAAAAATCACCATTTTACTATTTAGTCACCAAAACGCTTGACTTGGGAAAGAAGGCAGTGTGGTCCTCAACCCTGACATATCCCCTATATTATTTAATAGTGAAGGTATTGATTCACATTTCACAATACCAATCAAAATGAAGGTTGGTTATAATTTGGGTTGAGGTCCCTGTTTCCTCTAGTTCCATAGAAACAATAAGGGCTGACCACCTTTAACATCAACATTTAACACGAAGTAATGAAAACATCAAGTGGCACATTAACTTTATTTTTAAGTGTCTTTATTCATAACTTGTAATTGTAATACAGCCCTGTCCTTATTGCTCAATAATTTTAGAAAATGTTTTTTAATGAGCAAATGACTGTAAAGATATGGACTCCTAATTATTTGTGGTGCATCTGTCCAATTGTGCTCTCAGAGGCTACAAGCTTGCCAGAATATTTGTATTTCTCTAATTAAATGGGAACTATTCAATTAATATTACACATGGCCCAACAAGATGGGTCTGTAAGGTTTTTATGTTAGATTTTAAAGGTCAAAAAAGCCCAATGGCAATGAATTGTAATTATGTCACTGGGGTTATAAAGTGAGAGACAATATACACAGGGTAATAATGGCCAAACATTTTTACTCTTGCCAAGGGCAGATGTGAAGTTTAATTTCTGAATATAAATATCAACAGCTTGTGGTGAGATTTTATGCAATAAACTTGACTATACATTAATGAATTTACACTGTTGACAACCTTATATGCACAGGCGAAAGAGCATTTCCACCGGAAAATAAAAAGCAGAACTAGAAATATATACCTTAAGTACCCTCTTGTTATTGTGTCCATCTTATCTTGATCTAGTAGATGATTTATGGCGGCCAATAAATTGTGCATAGAGGCTGTATAACAATAAAGAAATTCTTATAACATGACTACTAAAGCGGGCATCTGTTACCAGACAGAACCCTGTATTTTAGGACATTGGTATGATGCTCTATTTAATGGAAGACAACAAGTGTGTTGGCTGGTGGAATTAATGTGATAACTGCTCCGGCTCATTAAAAAAAAAAGTCTTAGGAGCCATAAGAGCTCTCACACACTGCAAGTCATAAGCAATGGAGGGCTGACCATTCGAGCAATTAGGCACTGTCCATTGACAATAAACATTGGGGGACACATTATAATTTTACAATGAGGGAGAGAAGTTCAGAGCTCAGTTTTTCTTAAAGCTATATTTAGGAATGACCGATAAATAACAATAATTACATTTATTTGCTGTTTGGGAGGCAAACCATGCTGTTTCTAAAAGAGCTGTGAAATCGATTTACTTCATAAGATGAAAAATATGACATAACTTTCTGCAAAATATTGAGAACGTCGCAGGGTCACATTCAAACTTTAAAGTGACTGTTTCCAGCGCTGTGTCCCTTATTCTGCAAGATGCAGCAGTTTTAGAGCATTTACCCCTCAAATCTTATTCATGAGTAGGTGTTAGCCCCGCCCACCAAAGGCTAGCCCCACCCACTTACAGTTATTCAAATGTTTCTACCTATTAAAAGTAATAGGTTTATCAGTTAAGGTGGGCGGGATTAGCCTCAGGTGGGAGGGGTTTGAAAAAAAATGACTCTTTGAATGACTCTTCGAATGACTCTCCTGGCTGAAAACTGCAGATTTGAGCACTAAATGCACGAAAACTACAGCATCTTACAGAATAAGGGACACAGCGCTGGAAACAGCAGGTCTGACACTGGCTTGTGCTGTCCTCAGCAAGGAGGGCATAAACTATGTGAAAGGTTCACTTTAAAGAATTTTTTCCATGACAGCCATTTATCACCTATCCACTGGCTAGGTGATAAATGTGTGATCTCCAGGGGCTTACTTCGCTGGAACTCCCATTGATTACTAAAACGGGGTGCCTGAATCCCTCATTCCTAAGGAAGTGTTATGTTTGGATGCTGCTCCGTTTAAACTCAATCTGGCTGACAAAGACTGCACTCAGCCCCTCCTAATTCTCATGTCATAAAAGTATGGCTAATTATAAGCAAAGGACATTATTGCAGGAAATAATTGCAGTTTATCCAAAAATTCAAAAGAGGAATCAGCATCCAACATAAAAAGAACTTTATTCCTCCATTAACCCCTTAACATTTGACTGAAAGGCCACTCGGAGTGGAAAAAGCCATTACTCCAAAAGAAACATATAAAAGCCAGATTAATGTTTGCAAATGCACACAGGAACAAAGACCTACATTTTTGGAGACATGTCCTGTGGTCTCACCAAACTAAAAGTTAACTGTTTGGCCATAATGACCATTGTCACGTTTTGAGGAAAAAAGGAGAAGCTTGGAAGCCTAAGAACACTATCCCAACTGTGAAACACAGGGGTGGTAACATCATGTTTTTGGGTTGTTTTGCTGTAATGGGGACTGCTGCACTTCAAAAAAAGATGGCATAATGAGGAAAGAAGATTAAGGGGCAATACTGAAGCAACATCTCAAGACATCAGCCAGGAAGTTAAAGCTTGGGTGGAAATGGGTCTTTCAAATAGACAATAAATAGTGATCCAGCTACACGTCCCGGTACAAAAATGCTTCATTAACCCCTTAACGACCGCCCACCGTCTTTTGACGGCGGGCATTTCAGGTCGTTCGTCTGCAGCGATGTCTTTTGACGTCGCTGCAGACATCGGTGTTTGCGGCGCCCGGCGCCGCAATTGCGCTGGGATCGGGGCTGTACTACACAGCCCCGATCCCAGAGCATGTCCTGCAGGCATCGGGGAGGAGGAAACCTCCGCAACCCGATGCTTTAAACCCTTTTGATTGCCGCGGTGCGTTACCGCAGCGCAATCAAAGGGATCCCCTGCTCTGTCGGGTGATCGGAACGCCCGGTCACCCGACAGAGCCAGGGACCGGCTGCACAGTCAGCTCTGGGACCTAGCATGGCCCCAGAGTTGTCTGTGTATGAAGCCAGTGATTAGGACGCACTGTGTGCTGTCCTAATCACTGCCTGTGTCAAACTGACACAGATTAGCATGTATTAGCATAATATGAATTACTAAGTGTAAAAAAAAAAAATGTTAAACAGTTCTCCCTTCATGGTAGTCAAAAAATAAAAAATAAAATAAAAATAAATATTTAATAAAAATAATTGTACATAAATTAAACGCACAAAAAAACCTACACATATTTGGTATCCACACGACCGTAAATAACCTGTAGAATTAATCTAACAAGTTATTAAGTGTGAAATGTGAATGGTGTAAAAAAAATAAAAAAAAACTAAAACATTTTTTGTAAAAAAATTAAAAAAAATACTGCAATTATTTATAAGTGTACTTAAAAATATTCCTTTATAACGTACAACTTGTCTCGAATAAAACGGGGCCCTCATCCAACTGCGTCATTGAAAAAATAAAAAAGTTACAACTGTTTAAACGCAAGGAGGCCAAAACTAAAAAAAATGTTATGGTCATTAACTACTTTTAAGGCGTTCGGCTTAAGGGGTTAAAAAGTTTTGGAAGAAACCTTCCTTATTTGCAGCTATGTGTAGCCGGATCACTATGTATTGTTCTATTGATTTGGAAGTCTGTTTCTTCCTCCTTTCAAGCTTCGGATCCAGGATTACAATTGATACTGAGTGAGCTGATTTTTACCTTTTCTGTTTCAAATGGACAATGACCTGATGCATACTGCCAAACTGGTTCTAAAGTGACTTAAGGATAACCAAGCCAATGTTTTGGCGTGGCCATCACAAAGCCCTGATCTCAATCCTATTGAAAAAGTATGGGCATCCAGAAAGTTTTGGATTACTAGATAGGGTATACAGAATGAGGACCAGGTCAGTTGGTAATGCGACAATAGGGAAACCATGGAGGCGACAATAGATAGGCACTATAACAGATTTGGACAAATTAAGTTTGTAGAAGGATACGAAGGCATATTGGTTTTAAATTTCAAGGAGGGCAGGGATAGATACGACGGGGTCTTGACATAAAACCAGGATATCATCCGCGTATCGGCTGATTTTATGTTCAATTGAGGAAATTGAAACACCTTTTATACCCCGTGACTCTCGGATCTGTGCAGCCAGAGGTTCAGCACATGGGTCATATATTAACAGCGAGAGGGGGCATCCTTGACAGGTACCATTTATGATGAGGAATGATTTTGAGAAAAACACCTGACAAATATACTTTGGCAGAGGGACTGGAGTAAAGGGAGAGGATCGCTTTGAGAAAAAGGCCTGCAAAACCAAATTTCAACAGGACAGCCTTTAGATATGCCCAGTTAATCCTATAAAATGCTTTCTCTCCATCGAGAGAAAGCAAGGTTGTTGGGGGGTGATTCTTAGAGACCATATGAAGGATATCTATTATCCTTCTAGTGCCGTCCCTAGTTTGCCTTCCCTTCACAAATCCGAATTGGTCTGGGTGAATAAGATGAGGTAGGATATCGTTTAATCGGGATGCCAGAATTTTGGAGAAAAGTTTGATGTTATTGTTAAAGGGGTGTTATCGTTTGAGCTTTTCAGGCTGTTCAGTTAATTTTCTCAGATTGATTTTGCAATCCAGGGGAGTGTCTCTCCTGTCAGCAGGCGTGCCTCTCCTCCCAGAAGGCGTATCTCTCCTCACTGAAGAACTGTGACATCATCATTTTCTATAAAGCAGGGGATGCAGAAGGTTGTCTGGATATAACAGCTGTGTAGCCTCCTGCCTGCTTATGTCTGCAGCCTTCAGGCTCCACAAGCTCCAGCAAGCATCTGTTATATCTCTTAGTATTCACACAAATTACACTGAAAGCCAGCAGCTTTCACTTCTAGTGGTGTTCACCCAAATTGTACTGACAACAGGCAGAGACCTTTACTCAACTACAAGGACAAATGTCAGCTTCAAGTAAAGATCTCTGCTTCCTGTCAGTGACATGTGAGTGAAAATGGGGGGAGAAGCACTCAGCTTTGAGACAAGACCCTGCTCAACCTGTAATAACTTGGCCTGGTAGAGTAGTGGTAGAGTGTTGGCTTTACAAGGAAGGGGTTTGGAGTTCTAGTCCCTCACAGAATATCCCCCCTCCCTAAATTCTACACATATGTAGAGAGACCTAAAATATATATGTCAATCTCTATAATGATATATATACACACATACATAGCTCCCCTGTATCATGTCTCATCCCCAGAGTATAGGCATTGTATCACATATGTGGTAGTGCTTGGTGTGACTACTGTGACGATGGGAAACTATATAGGGGAGCTTTGTGTGTGTATATGAATAAAATTATAGATGTTCACACATATATTTTCATATATTTACATATGTGTACAATTTATAAAAGAAAAACAAATACTGATGGACTTGAACTCCCAACCTCTGTCTTGCAGGGCTGATCACCTAAGCACTGCACTACACAAGCAGCTTATATAGACAAAGTGGTGAATCCTTATGTTATACACTACAGATGTTGACGTCATAAGGAGGCGGGGCTTGCATTCGATCTGAGGAACAGAACGCCCTCTTTTCCAAGTAGCAGCTTATGGACTGGACCTGTGAGGAGGTGAATCAACCTCTTGGCAAAAGCCTTTTAAACAGGCAGTAATTGCCCAGATTCTTCATCTATAGCTGGGAGATGTACATAGAGGTAGCAGACCTTGGTTTCACTATCGATTTTAACAGCTCAGAGAGGAGTAAACACAGGGTGTGCAGGCAGCCAATCACAGCACAGGGGGCGTGGCCGGGGCGTTTCCTGTCTAGGGGCGTATCCCAACAGGCTGAATAAAATGTCAGCCAGCCAATCACAGTGCAGGGGGCGTGTCTAGGGAATCAACCAGGGGGCGTCCGACCCAGCACAGAGCAAACAGCAGAAACAGAATACAGATTTACAGAGAAGCTGATATCTGCTAAACCAAGTGACAGAGGTAATGCAACCCAATTACAAAAGTGCTTATTTTTACTGTCCCCATAATCTGAGACATGATCTTTGTAACGATAAAACCCCTTTAAGGAGGGAAATAGGTCTATAGTTGGAAAGTATGTCAATGGATTTACCGGGTTTCTGGATTGTTTTTATAGTTGCTGTGAGAAGTTCTAGGAGAGGTGAACCTGAGGAAAAAATGGAGTTAAAGGTATCCGTCAAGTGGGGAGCGAGGATGTCAACAAACAACTTGTATTATTCGTTTGTGAATCCATCGGGTGCAGGGGACTTGTTAACTTACATAAGGTATCCGCAGATATTTTAGATGAGATCACCCAACTCCATCGCTTACCCCGGTCATGGTTAGCCAGAATAAATGTTAATAAAATGCTACTTCTCCCAAAACACCTTTACCTGGTAAGAACTGTCCCCTTCTTATTCCCCCAAGCCACACTACCAAACTGCAGCACACACTTCTGAAGTTTATTTGGGCCAGTAAAAACCCAGGATTAATAAGAAGCACTTGTTTCTTCGGGTAGAACGAGGTGGCCTATCGGTCCCCGATATACTTCTTTATAGCGTTGTCGCAGTTCTGGAACCATTAACCATGCTATGGATCTCCCCGGAACTTCACCGGTGGGCAACATTGGAGTCCTGCTTAGCACCTTACAGCACACTTAAAGATCTTCTGATAGCCTTACTTTGGGGCACATCTGTCCCCTCGTTTGAGCTCCCCACTCTTAACCATCTTGTCTCAGCTTGGAATAAGTATGTTTTTTCCCAGGACTGGCTATACATGCAAAGGACAAGTGGTCTATCACTATCCTCCTTGTCAAATCTCCCCACCTTTCACTTTCACTATGGGTTAGCAAGGGAGTTCACAACGTTAGTGAGCTCTACGGTAACAGAGTCATCAAATCCTTTGAAGATTTGAAATTGCAATTTGGTTTACCTAATAATCAATTTTATGTCTATCTCCAGTTAAGGCATTTCTTGCAACATTGGGGTAACCAAATCGCTTTGCAATCCCCTACTCAGTTTCAAAAGTTTTTGACTCAAAAGAGAGGTTTTGAACGTGGCCGATCTGTAATTTACAATGCCTTACTATCTATGGGAGTGCCTTCCAAAGCTGCCTTTGCCATTAAATGCCATAAAATGGGAGACTGATTTAGCTAAGACATCCTCCTATGAGGACTGGGAGTTTGCAGCTAATAGACCCAAAAAGTTTTTTGAGACATATTAACCATCTTGAACTGATGAGGAAAATTTAATTACTATGGCATTTAACTCCCTGTAGAATTTCTCACATGTTTTCAAGTCAACCTCTGCTGGAGAATGTGTGGTTAACGAGGGTCTATACTACATATGTGGTGGAGCTGTCCCCCTGTTTATACGTTTTGGGGAGAGGTTGAGGCTTTGTTAGTGGAGCTAGCAGTGTTGGATCTCAATATTGAGGTTGTTCCTCCTGGGTATCACACAGAAGTTTTTCACATACTGATAGCGGCCAGATCTGTGGTTGCCTTAGCTTTGGAAAAGCACAATTCCATTACGCATCTCTGAAGTTATCACCAGAGTAAACAGACAATTTCATGCTGAAACCTGTTTAGTAACCCCACCTCACCTCATTCACAAACTGAGACTCCATTGGTCCTTATGGGTCTCCTCTAGATACTTTAGATGATAGGATCACTTAAAGTAAGTGGTGAGTTTTTCCTGTATATTGGATGACCGCTCCTAGCTTGCTTCTCCTTCTTCCTCTCTCCCTTTTACAACAGTAATATTAGGGTGTTTTTCGTTGTTAAACATTGCATGTAGTTTTTGACGTTTGTAATTAAGAATTTAGTTTTTGCAATTCTTTGTGCTGTGCATTTGATATACTGTACCATGGCTTGATACTTTGCTGTTTTATCGTTCCTTGTTGGTTTTGATCACATTGTTTAGATTCGGAACTCTGTATAATTTACAAAAAAATTTCAATAAAAATCTATTGTTAAAAAAAAAAAAAAAGAAAATGTATGGGCAAAGCTGAAAAGACAGGTGCAAGCAAGGTGACCTACAAACATGGTTCAGTTACACCAGTTTTGTCAGGAGGACCAACTATTGTGAGAATCTTGTGGAAGGATATTCAAAATGTTTGCCCCAAGTCATACAGTTTAAGGCCAATGCTACCAAACACTAATGAAATGTATGTAAACTTTGGACTTTGCAGAAAGTAATCAAAATGCCTTAAACATGCTCTCTCATTATTCTGGCATTTGGCAAATATAAATAATTTTGGTAATCCTAATTGACCTAAAACGGGTAAGGTTTATTCTGATTTCATGTCAGATATTGAGAAAAACAGGCATATGTGTCTATATATATATTCTGTCCGTTTTTATATTATCCATCAAATATCCATTAAATTTTAATAGATGTAAGATGTTGGGCTCCGCAATTTTCAAGTAGAACAAAAACGTATACATTATAGTATACGTTTTATAAAGTGTATGTTAATTGAAAACATATACCAGTGTATGTGCCCATGTTGTAAACGTTTGTATGCACACAAATATAACAAACTTACCCAATCAAATTACAGGAAAAACAGGTAACAGCCAATAGAAAAACTAGTTAAAAATGGATGTTAAATGTCTGCTCAAAATAGTGCACTTTTGACATACGTTCATCAAATACATTATGACATATACGTTTTGACATATGCTTAAACATAGTGTGCACTAAGCCTTAGCTTGTCTTCAGTACTTGAAAGAGGATATATAACAAATCATAGCACTTTGCTGCTAATAAACACAGGCTTTTGTTCAAGTCTAAGTAGATTTGCTTTATAATAGTGTAGTGTATTCAGATGAAGGGGTTGAAATGTGGTTTTATGGTTTACTGGATATGAGCCATACCTGTTATAGCTGTGGAATCATGGCAATTTTTGTTAAATTTGTGCAATAGGAACATCTCAACTGCTATGTCTGAGTAGATCTTTAAAGGGACACCTTAAAAAAGATCAATAGATATTCCAGCCTCTGAACTCAGGGAAGTGGCTGTAACCACCTAGGTTTACATTTAGGCATAAGATAGATCTTCATCACTGTCTTTTCTTGGGTCTTTTTGCTTTGGGATACTCCAGATACAGACTGATGAGTTCTACCGCCCCAGTAAAAGAAAGCGCACCCTCAGTCTTACAATGCATTGGCTTTTTAACACACTGTACTGCAATGTGTGCACACTCTTTTAAAATTATACTTGTGAAATTTAATAACTAGATATTTAAGAAAAGAAGTTACATATTCAATTCTAATTTATTTCATGTAATCTTTTACAAGCATTTGTGGCGCCTTTTATATTTTTTACCATTATGAAACCAATGGAAAAATGCTAAAATACTTTATACTTGAGTATGCGGCATTCAAAAAAAAAAGATACAAATGTAAAAATGCAACAAGCAGAGATGAGCAAATTTCAAAAAATTCGATTTGGCTGATTTGTCACATTTTTCCCAAAAATGTGTTTCATTCCTAGTTAATTGGCGGCTAATCACATTAAAAAAATAACTATTTCCTGGCTGCAAAGCCGATGGGTTGCGGAACACGTCCCATGAAAAAATTACATGGGGAAGCGTGGTTTGGTATTGAAAAAAATGCTGTGATTTAGTATGACACACAGGGTAACATGTATGAACGGGGCTGCGCCAGATATCTGTATTATTTTCAGCCCGACATCAGGCGCAGCCCCGTTTGCTCTGTGTTTAAATGCCCCGCACGACATTAACAGGCGCATTACAGAGTGCCTGCGGAAGATTGTTCTAAAAAAAAGGTTTTTATTCCAATAAAAAAATGTAAATTTAAAAGGATAAACCTTTTACCCTATTTTCCCCGGGCGCTACAGGAAATTTGTGTTATAAGAAAAACCGGGAAAGCCCCGTAATTTTTAAAAAATGAGGCAGAGATCTCTTTGGGGTCCATTTCTCCTCCATCGCTTTTCGAGCATGGGAAAACATTATTCTCTATGGGAATCTCTAAAACCCCAATCAAAACAAGGAGGAAAATTTTAAAAAACAAACTTAGAATAAAGCTGATTGGGGTTTTGGGGCAAAAAAGTTTAAAATATTCTAAACAATCGAAAACGAGCTACTAAAATATTTTTGCAAGGGGAACTTCCCCCAAATGGTTTTGAGCTTCACCCCATTTTATTCTGTGGAGGCAGAATCTTAAAATTGTTTGGTGAAAGGGAAAAGGGGAAATTTGTACCCCACCACCCTAAAAAGGGGAGCAACGATAGAACATTTTATAAAAAAATAGGCGCATTCTAGACAAAAATTAGCAATGAAATTTTGGCGTTAACACACCAAAAATTTCATAATGAAAGCCCAAGTGCTGAAAAAAAAATTTTTATTCCAAAAAAACAAATTCAAAAAAAGAGACCTATTTTACCTGGTTCTACATCGGAGAGTGTTTTAAAAAAAAAGGGAAAGAGTATTTTTAAAAATTGGGGGAAAGTTTTTTGGTCAGTTTGTTCCTCCAATAACTATTCGAGTGACATGGACCCATTATTCTCTGATTGGGTAGAAATACGGAGACTTTAAACATGGGTGCGGGAGTTTTTAAACATTTTTAAAAGGGGGCTGCGCCTGATATCAGGCTGAAAAGCCATTTTAGATAAAAAGACGATTCGTTACCATCGCCAGGAAATTCGGCTTAATTTAGAATCGAAACATTCATGAAATTTCCAATTCGTTAGAATCGATTCGCTCACCCCTAGCAACAACACGCTAAGTAAAAAAAAATAAAAAATCTATGCAGTGAATTTTATATTTTCTTTAAACTTTAAAGTAACATTTGGCCACAGTAAAATGTAAAAAAAGCTATTTAAATTTATGTTAAAAATGACACTAGCCTAAAGATCTATTCACACATTGCTGTTTTTGCAGTGATTTTTTTTTGCAAATGTTTTATTTGTTTTTGTTAGGTGTTAATTGTGCAGATTAAATAATTTGACAGTTTTATAGCCCAGGTCATTATGTATGCAGTGTTACCAAATATATGTACTTTAACAGGGAAACAGTGGTGTGCATGTTTTATTTTATTTTTATTTTTTTACCTTTTTTTTTGGGATTTTTTTTTACTTTATTTTTTGCAATTCCCCTTTGGGGACTAACTCAGCGATTTTTTGAGCCCCAATTTAATGACATATAGGTATGTACATTTTCGGATAATTCTTGCCACCTGCAACCTGTACATATCATATGTTGGTAATGAGTTAAAATATGTGTACTGTATGTACAATACTGCTGACTTTTATAAAAATTATAGAAAAGACCTTAAATTCTTGTACTTAAGGGCAGTTGTAGCATTCTTGTTGGAAAAAAATTTTGTTAAAACTCAAACTGTTTACCAAATGGATGTCTCAGTTGAAGGGGAGTACAGTATTCTTTTTATACATAAGATCATTCACAGAGGTGGGAAAAATTCATGTGTGCCTATACATACCAATGATTGCATATAACATTTATCATCTGAGCAAACAATGGAACCAGAATTGGGCCTACCCATATTTTGCAAGTCCTCTTCATACCTATTTGCATACGGGTGGAGAGGGGTTGAGATTGATATCAGAAACACACACAGGAATGTATAAGATTGTTGCATGGAAGGAAAATTAGGTTATGTATAAATGTAAATGTATCTCCAGGATATTTTCCTTTAATACAGCAAAAGGGCAATGACACATATTCGAAGAACCCTCTCTGCTCTTCTGATAGATGGCCAAATCTCTTTCCTCCAATGTAAAGGAATGACCTCATATTAAATGTACTGTTGTGATTCCTTGGGGTACAATTAATTTAAAAGCTCAAGTGAAAACTCTAGATATTGACCTTGGATTTGCCAGGATATAAAAACCATAATCCCTGGAGACAGGTACAGTATCTGTCTTTGGGTTTATTGCTTTGTGATTTTTTCAGAACATGTATTTTGACCAATATTAAATAATGGAGAGGTAAATAAGAGTAAAAATATTATTTATCGAACTATTCTAGCTGATAGATAATATCCTATAACTTGAGTCTCTCTTGGTTCATTTAGTACTGCCAAGAGTAAGGTGTCTTGGTTATTGAACAATTTGCTACTTGGTAATAGGTATTGAACACCTTATATAATAATCATGTATTATATTGGTCAGTGGTTTACAGCCTATAGATCTGCAGCAGCAACTACAACTCTCAGCACATACTAATAGCTGCAGCTGGATGGTCACAGGTTGGAGACCACGGATAAAAGTCATGCCTGCATTTTGTATACCTTCGCCCCAATTTAACGGAGTTAACAAAGTTAAGTAACAGCAAGAAAATAATAAAAAATGAATAAAATGTAAATTAATTAATCAATTAGGACACATTAAGAAGTCTCAGATTTGCTGCAAAAAATGTCCAAGGTATGCAGTGATCAGCAATGGAAAATCTGATGAATCTGCAAATTGTGAATATTTTGAAGTGCAGTTGTCACATTCGTGTCATCTGGCTCTGGCCGTCGGTGACGGCCACTGCGACCTTAACTGCAGCTTTGCTTTATCCTGTGTGAACACAGTTTTCCACCTTGGACTTTAATTGAATCCTGGCCAACGCCCATGGCCAGGAAATTTCCAGTACTCTCTGGGTTAATCAATTCTCTTTGTGATGACAGGTTCTGCTCCCTATCACTTCTGCTCTGTTTCCTCCCCTTCCCTATTTATAGTCACCACTTCTTTCCCTCCTTGCCTGCTATAGGCTTTCCCCTGTAGTTGGCTGTCCGTTCTCCTGTCGTTTCTGTGCTCTCCTGACCTTTCACTTTGGCCTCCGGTTATCCCCTTTGTCTCATGTCTCTGTACCTCACTGCCCGTACTGTGGCCGACTTGGAACGCCCGACCACATTTATTGTTCTGTGTTTGTCCTGTCTGTGTTGCACCTATATCAGTGAAGCCATCAGTCTTCCGTTTGGGGCTGGCCTATTAATTAGTCGGGTTCCCCAAAAGTCAGGGATAGTGGCTGGGATCAGAGTCAGGGCCCACTTGTCTGTGTCTGTGTGTGTGTCCCTGACCGGTCCCTGACATTATAGCAGGCCCTTATTTTAAACCATCTCACCTGCGGTTCAGTATGCGTACCGACCTGTTGGTCTCGGACTGCCTGGATGAGTTAACCATGCAATTCCACGGCATGGCGGGCCTTATGTCCCAAATCTCACTTCGGCTGGATGCCATGTTTACTCCGGCACCTGATCCAGTCGTCCCGTTAGTCTCCGTACCCTCTCCCAGGTTTGTAGGTCAAAATGTACAGCACAAACCAAACATGCCACTTCCTGACTGTTTAGATAGAAACTCTGATAAGTTTCGGACCTTCAGGGAATCTTGTCGCCTATATTTACCCGGTTCAACCACTTTCCTCACAGCTGAGAAGTTGCCTATGGTGGATTCCTTCCTCCAGATCCACATTCTCAGGATTGGGCATTAAGTATGCCCTCCTGAGGCCCCAGAGGGAGAACACTGTGGACGACAATTTTTCTAACTGGTCATATTTAAGATTGACCCTAACCGCGGCAGGCGGGTTTAGCGTAACATCAGCTCGTATCATTCCCGCAGGGTTGATCCGCTCAGCTTCGAAGATTAACTGTTTCTGAATTCCGCCAATGGAGCTCGTTAAATTGGGTGGCCTGACCACCACTGAAGACCCCTCTTCAGACTGGGGCTGTTCGAAGCTGTGAGCAGATTGCTGTGGCCAGTCATCCTATATCCCATGAGACCTTAGGGGATTTTATGACCTGTGGCTAAATCCTATTGACAGAAGGTTGAGAGAAAGAACGCAGGGAAAAGATGGGGGTGGTGTACTGGACAGAAGTAGAAGGGAAAAGGGAACGTTAGGTCGGGTTTCCCCTGGTCAAATCTTTCTCTGCTGTCTGTCTGCTAAAAACTCCTCTATATCCCACATTCTCACCATCTCCCGGCTGCGGGCTCAGAGAGAAACCCATGTGTTGGGCTCCGCGCCGGCAGCTATCAGGAAGAAACATAGAGCAGGACCAATGCCTTGTGTTTCTCCTATGGGAAATCCCGGCCAACCTGAGGACTGCCCTACCCGGCTAAGTCACCGTGGGAGAATGGCAAACGCCTAAAGACAGCAAGAAGGATAAGTCAGCATACATGTACCCTTCATTGGATAATAAGAGTTGCCTGCGGTAATCTTAATTTCTGGAGCCAAGAGTTTTGTTTGCCAAGCCATGATCGATTCAGGAGCAGCCATTAGTTTCATTAGGACTTATTAGGACTAATTCCGTTATGTTCTCCCTTTTCGGTTTCAGGTGCAGATTCTACCACCTTAATGGAGAGAAGAATAGAATACCGTACCACGGAAATTACCATGAATGTCTTGGGTGCCCTGCATTCGAACAATAGTCTTTTTATCGTAATGATAGACTTCCTACAGATAATCCTGTGTTATTGACGGCAGGACTGCTGAGTTGTTAAAGTGGAGTCATTGTGGTCCCTCAGTTTAAAGACGGTACAGTCCTTGGTGTTGTGACTATAAATGATAATCATTGCTATAACGCCCCGAGCTTCGTCTCTGATTTTAAAGACGCATTTGATGAGACCATAATATTGCGCTATACAACCACGTGTCCGGGGACAAAAGCTGCCTAAGGGTCGTATTTTCAACGTATCGACCTGGAACGCGAATCTATGCGTCAATATAGTCAGGAAAGCCTGTAAAAAGGTCACATACGACCATCTACCACGCCGGTGGGTGCAGGTGTTTTCTTAATCGAGAAAAAAGATGGAGGCCTCCGTGCCTTTGTATTGACTTACAGGGACCAATAAGAATCACTATAAAGAGACCAGCATCAACTTCCCCTGATCCCGGATCGTATTATTTAGGTTTGGTGCCCGATGGTTTTCTTCAAATTCGATCATCCGGAGGGGCCATACAACCATAATCCGGATCAGGACGATAGGGACAATGGAAGGACAGGCCTTTAATACACGGAGGGGCACTTTGACAATACTAGTCATAAGCCTGTTTTTGGTCTTTGCGTAATTGCTCCAAGCCGTCTTCCAACGATGGTGTTAATAATATCTTCCAGGTGACCTTCTTGTTCCGTTTGTTTAGTTGGGTACTTAGATGACATTCTCATCTTTTCTCTGGATTATGATACCCATCATGAATCATGTAAGGAGGTCCTCCTCCAGGTTACATCAGAATCAAATATGCACCAAACGGTCTAAATGTCTGTTCGGAGTCCAGGAGAAGGGCTCTTGGGTACATACTTCAGTCCCTTAGTGCTATAAGTATGGATCCCTACACAAAAGGTTATGGCCATCACTCAGTGGTGAGACCTACTACCTTGTGAAAAAGATCCAATTTTTAGGTTTGCTAACTCTTAACGCAAATTTTATTGGAAATTTTTCCCGATGTTGTTAAACCCCTCACTGACCTTACCAGAAAGGGGCTGATCCCTACTTACTTGAACCACCTGAAGGGCCTAGCAAAGCATTTTTTACCTTTAAAAAATATTTTAACTTCAGTCCCACCTGTCTTGGTCCACCCATATCCAGAACAACCTTTTGTCATGGAGGTAGACGCAATCGAAACATTGGTGGAGCCATCCTGTCGCCAAGGAACTGACTTATAAAAATTCTCCGACCCATTGCCCATACTTCCTTCCGAAAATTCACCACCTCGGAGTTCAACTATGATATTGGTAACCTGAACTGCTAAGATATAATGGGCTTTTGAGAGTGAGGCACTTCTGGAGGGGGCCAGGCATAGGGTACTGTCATCTTCTTCTTACTTATCATACAAACCTTCCTGTCTTTGACAATGCTAAAACGGTTGACCCCCGTCAAGCCCCCCCAACGAAATGGTGCTTGTTTTTTACTAGGTTTAACTTTGTGGTGACCTATAGTCGGTCCTGCGTGCAAAATAAAAAAAAAATGTTAAAGGCAGATGCCCTGAGTTCCGTAACTTTAGGTACATAAGTGACATCTCGAAGGAGGATCCCGAAAATAACCTAGCCCAGGGAGTAGTTTGTTCTACCCTTACAGTCTGACTTAGTCCTCCGAGTATATGTCGACTCACAAGGGCTCAGGGCGTCCCCGTCCCAGTCCTCTCCGCCCCGGAAAACCTCTCTTGTTCCATGTCATCTTAGTCTTGAAAAAGCTCTTGGTAAGGTTCACGGGCATCCCTCATTTCTGTCAGGCTATCCTGTCATCGCAGGCAACCGTACCTCCTGTCCATACCTACTGGTCTGCCTCATCGGGCAGACGTGATGTCAGGGAATTTGTTACTGCTTGTGAATCTTGTCTATTCAAAGTTACCCAGACAACTCCCTTGAAGATTATTGCACCCTCCCCTTTGCCCAATAGGCTTGTCTCACATATCTATGGATTTCATTACCGATCTTCCACTATCCAAGGTAAGTCGTAATTTTGGGTGTGCGTGTGGATCGCTTTCTCCTAAAATGTGTCACCTAATTGTTTAAAGAAATTACCTGCACCAAAACCTTGTCGATTTATTTGTTCGTCACATACTAAACTCCATGGTATTTCTTTCCAGTATTGTGTCTGAACAGAGTGAACAGTTTGTGTCAAGGGTTCTGGAGACAGCATTTTGTGAAGGTTGGTTGGGCATCTCTCTGTCCTTCACCTCTCGCCTTCCACCCCAAAACTAATGGGCAGACTGAAAGACCTTTATTCAGTCCACTAGAACAAAATCTCAGATGTTATGTTTCGAGTCAGGAAAAAGAGGATGGAGTCAGTATTTGCCTATTGTCCGAGTTTGCTCTAAACAAACACTGAGAATTCCCGATTATCTTCCCTTTTACTGACGTTACGGCTTCAGCACCATGTACTCACCGCAACGTTTGCAATCGCATTTCATCCACGTTAAAACCACCATCAAGCGACTGTGCACAGTCTGGGTTAGGAGTCACGAGATTCTAGAAAAAGCCTAACAACAACAAATTAAATATGCTAATAGAAAACGTTGACCCGGACCTGAATATGCTGTTGGGGACAAGGTGTGGCTCTCGACGAAAAATCTCCGCCTCCGGGTCCCGTCTACTAAGTTCGCTCCTCGGTTTATTGGTCCCTTTGTTATCTCTGAAATTGTTAACCCGGTATCTTTTAGATTACGCCTTCCGAATTCCCTCTGCATTCATCCTGTGTTTCACAAATCTTTACTTAAAAGTACATTCATGCTGTGATCGGTCATTCCCCTCCTCGCGCTGTGGTCATACAAGGGGAGTTAGAATACAAAATTGAGCGTATAATTGACTCCCGCAGAATCCAGAACACTCTCCAATACCTAGTTCACTGGAAAAGGTATGGTTCAGAGGAGCAGGTGTGGGTGTCAGCTAGGGACTTGCATGCTCCCAGACTTATGGAAAAGTTCCACCAAGCTAACCCCTCCAAACCAGAGAGATCTAAGGAGGGTCCGGTGGCCCCTCATAGAAAGGGGGATACTGTCACATTCGTGTCATCGGGCTCTGGTCGTCAGCGACGGCCACTGTGACCTTAACTGCGGCTTTGCTTTATCCTGTGTGAACACAGTTCTCTACCTTGGACTTTAATTGAATCCTGGCTGATGACCATGGCCAGGAAAGTTCCAGTACTCTCTGGGTTAAGCTATTCTCTTGGTGATGGACAGGTTCTGCTCCCTATCGCTTCTGCTCTGTTTCCTCCCCTTCCCTACTTATAGTCACCACTTCTTTCCTTCCTTGCCTGCTATAGGTTTTCCCCTGTAGTTCGCCGTGCGTTCTCCTGTCGTTTCTGTGCTCTCCTGACCTTTAGTTTTGGCCTCCGGTTATCCTCTTTGTCTTACGTCTTTGTACCTCGCTGCCCGTACTGTTGCCGACTTGGACCGCCCGACTACGTTTATTGTTCTGTGTTTGTTTGTCCTGTCTGTGTCGCACATATATCAGTGCAGTCATCTGGTTGGGGCCGGCCTATTAAGGAGTCGGGTTCCCCAAAAGGCAGGGACAGGGGCTGGGATCAGAGTCAGGGCCCACTTGTCTGTGTCTGTGTGTGTGTGTTCCTGACCGGTCCCTGACAGCAGTAGAAAGCTCTTTTATAATCTTCTGGCAATCCACAGCAAAATTCCCAGCAATAGAGTTGTCAATTTTATTGCAGACTTTCAGTTCCCCATTGAAGAACATCAACATGCAGCATTTTGTGTAAGTGTGAAAGTTCCTTAACTGAGATTTTTATTAGGGCATACAGACATCATAGAAGGGAAGCTTCAGATGGAAGTTTCCTGTAGTCAAATCATCTATTTGCCTGACCTTTTAGCCATTTTGGTTTGCAAATTAAAGGCCGTTGTTTTTAAAAGATATTATTTAGCTATAGAAGGGAACCAATGTTATTTCTAACCAGAAACATATAGACTGACAATACAATATAACAAAACTGCCTTGTGTTTCCCAGAGTACTCAAACAATATGGTGATCACAGGGTGTCACTTGGCTGAGATCCCCAGGAATCAGGTGTAATCTGTTGTGGTACCTGCAAAGTATTAAATTTACCCTTGAGTCCAACTTAGGAGAAATTAAGTGTTGCACAGTTCCCATAGAAATTAATAGGTAGCTTGTGTCATGCATGGATATCTAGGGTCCTCCAGAGAGAATCTTTTTGTAAATACTCTATTTTTTCTACCAAAAAGGACAACCTAAGTCCCTGAAAGGGTACTAAATATGGTTTTGTCAACCTGATAGCATTTCCTTAAAATTAAGTAAATCAGTAGATTTATTAAACATTGAGGCATTTATCTAAGATAGTAAAATTGTAACAAAAAATAAAATTTGTAATGTATGTTATTACAGCAGCATGCTGCTTTCACCACTTATTAGGGTATGTCTACACGATGAGTAAAATTTGCTTGTCAGATTCTACCATTGAGAACCACATCAGATTTACTCACAGTTTACAGTCTGAAATGAGTCTCTATGTGGTTTTTAATGTGGATCCACATCCAAAACCACATAGAAATGTTTTGGATGTGCTTTACACTAGGTTTTTTTGCCATCCCCATTGATATCAATAGCAAGTTTTTTATGGCGAATAACTGATTGCAGAAAATATGTATGAACTACAATACGTATATTCTATGGTCAATGGAAATGGTTTACTTTTCGATTTAGAAGACTATTTCAAGACGGTATCCATGTGAATTTCAACTTGAAATACCCATTGTGTGGACATAACCTTAGGCTCCTTTGCTACCGTCATTCTTACCTCCTGCATCGATCACTTATTTATTCATTATCAATTCAGTGGTAAAATCTGTTTTATATTCAGTGAAGAATATCAGCTCACAGTGTGATCAGGTTACAGCTACTGCCCATAAAAGGCTATGGAGAGGAAAAGGAGAAGTAGAGGAGTGAGCAGCTGCTGTTTACCGCTTTCTCTCTTTTTTTCTGTCTTCCTTATGTCTGCTCACCCACCTGTCCTCCCTACCTGAAATGTGTTACAAATAGCAGTTATCTCTGTTATTTCCCCTGCTTCTAATTATGCAGGATGGATCAGGTGACTATGCTGTACAGTCAGGAATCATTTAGAATGACAGTTTCTAATTGGTAGCCTCTCTATACAGTCCCCTGGTTTTGGCAGCGCTAGCTCTGTGTGATTGTATCTAGTGATCGTTTTATGTATTCTGTACCTAGTTATTCAGTATCTTGATGATTATATCTAGTCCACCCCAGTACTGTTAGTTAAAGTCAGTAGGTTTAATATCTGGTGTTCTTGTCTGGTTATTGCTATTGTTAAGCCTTGCTAGATTATTTTTGTCTACTTCCTTTTTCTCTGGATTGTGGCAATCCTTTATCTTTATCCTGTTTATTCAATGTTTGTTTCTTGGTGTGTTTAGTCTTAGTTGTGTCTGGGCCCTAGATCCCGCCTGTTTGTGTTAGGGTCAGTTGTAGTTTAGGATTATCTTCAGGGACAGAAAAGGTCAGTGGTGTCTGGTTCAGCATTTAGGATAAATCTAGAGAAATATTTATGGAAAGTTAGTGTCAGCTCTTTTTTGGTGGTGCTCATCATTTGTTTGTTTCTATTCCTGGTTCAAGTTCTTAACCTTTATTGTACCACAATTTGCCTTACCATGATTCAAGCTCTGTAATCCATTGGTGTTTCTTCTATTATTATGTTTGATGTACACATCCTATTACTGTTTCCAGGGACTGCTTGGTTGGTTACAGTTTGGCTCTACTAACTAGTCCTAGAAGTCCTTGGAGAAGTCCTGGGAGGCACAGATGAAGTCAAGTTCATCTTTAGTAAGCTCAAAGTAAGTAATAATTCACATTAAATAAGTGCTGATGCAAGGTGCAGTGTCAAAATATTGTATCTTTATTTGTACTATTGATTTATGAAAAGTGGTTTATAATTGGAAGTACACTCATTATGACTATTTATAATGACAATCTTGTCTCTAAGAGTTAACTGGTGGGATTGGCTGTGCTTGCCCTTGTCCCTTGGGCTCTGCCTCTACATCCAACTAACCAGCAGCATATACAATGCCTTTCGAAAGTATTCGGCCCCCTTGAACTTTTCAACCTTTTGCCACATTTCAGGCTTCAAACATAAAGATATAAATTTTAAGTTTTTCATGAAGAATCAACAACAATTGGGGCATAATTGTGAAGTGGATCAAAATGTATTGATTATTTTAAACTTTTGTAAAAGAAAAAAAAACAAAACTAAAAAGTGGGGGGTGCAATATTATTCAGCCCCTTTACTTTCAGTGCAGCAAACTCACTCCAGAAGTTCAGTGATGATCTCTGAATGATCCAATGTTGTCCTAAATTACTGATGATGATAAATATAATCCACCTGTGTATAATCAAGTATCCATATAAATGCACCTGCTCTGTGATAGTCTCAGGGTTCTGTTTAAAGCGCAGAGAGCATCATGAAGACCAAGGAACACACCAGGCAGGTCTGTGATACTGTTGTGGAGAAGTTTAAAGCGGATTTGGATACAAAAATATTTCCCAAACTTTAAACATCCCAAGGAGCACTGTGCAAGCGATCATATTGAAATGGAAGGAGTATCAGACCACTGCACATCTACCAAGACCTGGCCATCCATCTAAACTTTCATCTCAAATAAGGAGAAGATTGATCAGACATGCAGCCAAGAGGCCCATGATCACTCTTGATGAACTTCAGAGATCTACAGCTGAGGTGGAAGAGTCTGTCTATAGGACAACAATCAGTCGTACACTGCACAAATCTGGCCTTTATGGAAGAGTGGCAAGAAGAAAGACATTTTTCAAAGATATCCATAAAAAGTCTCGTTTAAAGTTTGCCACAAGTCACCTGGGAGACACCAAACATGTGGAAGAAGGTGCTCTGCTCAGATGAAACCAAAATCCAACTTTTTGGCCACAATGCAAAACTATATGCTTGCCGCAAAAGCAACACAGCTCATCACCCTGAACACACCATCCCCACTGTCAAACATGGTGGTGGCAGCATCATGGTTTGGGCCTGCTTTTCTTCAACAGGGACAGGGAAGGTGGGTAAAATTAATGAACTGATGGATGGTGCCAAATACAGGACCATTCTGGAAGAAAACCTGTTGGAGTCTGCAAAAGACCTGAGCCTGGGACGGAGATTTATCTTCCAACAAGACAATGATCCCAAACATAAAGCAAAATCTACAATGGAATGGTTCACAAATAAACATATCCAGGTGTTAGAATGGCCAAATCAAAGTCCAGACAGGAATCCAATCGAGAATCTGTGGAAAGAGCTGAAAACTGCTGTTCACAAACGTTCTCCATCCAACCTCACTGATCTCGAGCTGTTTTCCAAGGAAGAATGGGCAAGAATTTCAGTCTCTCTATGTGCAAAACTGATAGAGACATACCCCAAGCGACTTACAGCTGTAATCACAGCAAAAGGTGGCACTACAAAGTATTAACTTAAGGGGGCCGAATAAGTTTGCACGCCCCACTTTTCAGTTTTTTTATTTTTTACAAAAGTTTAAAATATCCAATAAATTTCGGCCACTTCACAGTCATGTCCCACTTGTTGATTCTTCACAAAAAATTTTTAATTTTATATCTTTATGTTTGAAGCCTGAAATGTGACAAAAGGTTGAAAAGTTCAAGGGGGCCGAATACGTTCGCAAGGTACTGTATGCTCAGCTTAAATCTCCTATTAAGAACAGTGTCAGTTTTGGAGATTTTTTCCTAAGAATTTTTTGCCCCTTCTAGTGTCCTTTCTTAGTTATTTCTAGCAATATCTTTATTTTAATCATTTAGTAATTACTAATACATGTTTTTACAACAGCTACTAAGGTGCCTTATTTTACCTAGGAACATCCAAAATCAACTGCTTAACCCTATAGATATGACAGTCAGTAGTCACTGTGGCACTTAAGTAATTTACATAAGGAGGGGTTTGTTGTAGTATGTGGATAGGTTTCCATGGTATCCAGGTGCCTGATAAAGTAGTGCCATCTAAGAGACATAACACATTGTACTACCGTGCAATGTAATAGTGAAATATATTATGTAAGTTTCCTTCACTCACTCATGAATTGTATATAACAATTCAATAAAGTGCTTTTTTAGGGAAAAAGAAAAAAAAAATATATATATATATATATATATTTATTTGAGATCAACAAATACTTAATAACCCCTTTAAAAAACAGAATGGAAATCATTTTTTGTTAATCTGCCTCTTTAGAAACAGAATAAAAAACAAATAGTGTTAATGGACTTGGAATACAGCAACACAACATCATTTTGTAAAAAATGTTTTATTGTACAAAATAAAAAAGCATAAAAAATTATGAATTTAGGTAGACATGTATGGAACTAGGCAGAAAGAAGTAAATTTTTGCATCCATTTTTCAGTGTCAAAAGCGCCTGAATGTATGAAAGTGGTTTTAGCGTGTTCATAAATGGTGTCTAAAGTTGATCACACCTCGCCTGTGTGTTTGGCACATTATGGAACATATGTAATGTGCCAAATGTGTATAGATAGGCTGGGAATAAAAGAAAAGTCATTAGTATAGCATGTCAGTGAATAGAAACTATGGTTTTGGTTCTGATCTTGCTTGGTGAACCACAGGTCCCAGCAAAACCTGGGGTGTGCTGGCTCTTCTATGTAGAATAAAGGGTGAGAGCAATTTTAGAGTCTATTAATTTTAAATACATTTTATAGGAGATATTTTTTGGATATTATATATTTTTATATTAATTTTATATGATAACATTTTTTTATTCAATTTAAATGATTTAGTTTTATAGAGTTTGATAATTATCAGAAATTACTTTTTATTATTGTACTGGTGTAAGTTGAGAAATAAGGGAAATTTTTTGCCCGAACGGCAAATCTAGCTCCACTTCAACTCTTCAGGCTCAGCCAGGCCACATTGAAATAGGTCTGCCTGTTCGAGCAGTAATGCGCCTAGTTTTGCCAAACCCCCTTCATATATGTGTCTAATATTACGAGTATGATGCGACACGTCCCCAGAACGCCTCCTCATGTTAGGTGCATTAAAAAGTGTTGAGTCTTACGAACACATTTGTTTGGCGCATTAGACATCGTAGCCGGCTCATTTTGGCGCATTTTACTCCAGAAAAGGGTGAAAAACCCAACCATACATATCTCCCTTAATGTCACAATAATTATATGGACCCAGAGAATAAAGTTATCGTGTTATTTACACCACATAGTGAACCATGATAAAATGAAAATAAAAAGGAATAGAAAAAATAACAATGGTGGAAATGCTGTTTTCTTTTTCCATACCATCTCTCACCCAAAAAATAACCTACATGGAGTCTTATAAACGAAGCATTTTATATTGATTTTAATTCTTTACATCATAATATTGCAAAATTTTTTGGGTGGAGAGGGCAGCAAGTCCACCTATTTAGTTATTTATCATGTCGTTTTTATTTTTCAGCTGTATTCTAACAATCCTTGCATTTACACTGATACCAGATTAATATAGTTTTTTATAATTTCCTATTGTTGCAAAATAAAAATATTTTTCATGCAGAAGAAAAACAATATTTTTGCATTACCACATTCTGAGAGCCATAACTTTTTTTTTATTTTTCCATCTACATAATTTCATGATGGTTGTGGCCATAGTCTTTATTGAGCATGGGATCAAAGGAGTTAAATGACCATGACTGAAGCTAGCTCAGATTTAGGCTATTGCAGTAAGGTGTCAGCTTTATATTACAGCTGACACCAGCTGCAGATGTCCTGGGCACAGCTCCTGAACAGCTAAATAATATTGTAATACAAGAATATGTCAGTCAGAAGACTTGAATACCAGACCATTTGTGGTGCCTCTTTCAGCAGGAAAGGTTGATATGCACAAGTTGTAAAGTCCAGAACCTTTTGGACACTTTTAGGCCTCGTTCACCCGGCCTATTTGGGCGCGGATTGGAGCCGTACTGCGCGCCGTATTTGCACTGCAGTACGGCTCCAATCCGTCCCTGTCATTACGGTAATACACAGTTCTCATAGAGAACTGTGGATTCCGTCGCTCCTCCCCGCTCGGCGAATCCGCCACGGGGGGAGAAGGTGACACGCACATTATTTACGGCGCATACGCGCCGTAAATAATGCATTGTATATGGGGCCGGCGAACAGCTACACAGACACGACACCGCCCCTTATTAAAGCCGTAACTGCGGGCGAAATACGTCCCTCAATTACTGCTTGCATAAGCCGTGTGAACACTGCCTTAGGCTCCACTGGCCAGGTGTGAGTGCTCTCCCTATAATTATGCCTTTGATTGTAGCAAAATATTTTCAATGATGAGCAACAAGTTTAGTTACTTATCTTTATTACTGGATAATCTGTTATTGTCCAGATGTTGTTGCAGAGAACATAACCAATTAATGAATTTAATTGACATGTAGATAGATCCACTTTTTATCATCTGCAGTGAAAAGAACCGTCACCGATGTATCTCTGCTCTCCAGCAGGATTGTGAAGGCCTGCAAGTCTATTTCTTTCTAGGTAATTTTGTTTGACTATCTGCTTTGATTTGTTCATCAGCTCAGCTGCAGAGCACACATTAGTTTAATGTTTCCTTGCCTTCAGCTCATTCACTGTACTGATTTTGGAAACATGAACTGGATAGAATTCAGTGGTCATTTGCCAGTGGGTACATAGTGATTGGTTTTTGTTCTGTTGTTGCAAAAAGTAAAAAAAAATCCTGGCCTCAGAAATAATGTATGATGATGATGTGTGTAAAAGTGTATTTACAGTAAAGAGAGCTGTGAAGAGCATTTGGACCATTGAAAAAAAAAAAGACATTTTTATGGTTGAAAGTAGAATAGTGAACACATCAAAGGTCTGTCTAACATCAGAAAAACACAGAGCACCATTTTGGATTCCAAGCAGCTCAATGGGACTGGTTTATTTCATTTTCTGTTGTAATGTATAAAAGTCATGTGTTGAACTAAAATTATTAAGTGGATGAGGTGTGTAGTCCACAACAGCGATATGGGGTTATCGTGACCAACAATTGTATGGGATATTATGGCTAACATTTTCATGGTTGGTACATACAAAGCAATTAGCTTTAATGTGTGAATCAATCTTGCAGCTAGTGATTAGTTTTTGTATCACAGAAAAAGTTAACAATTACACAGTGTCCATTTTGTTAAATGCAAGAGAGAAGAGGTCCTTTAGAAGAAAACATGTTCTTAGTAAACCTTATGAGGATATTGGACAAAGGACCCCACCTCCATATACATTTTGTCTGTTCTTGATCATGGTCTTACCTGTGAACTTTGAACCATGTGTGATCTATGGCTATGTGATATCCCTCCTGATGCTCTGGGCAACTTATATCTACAGTAGGCAAACTTTTACTATTGACAGTTTTGCTAAGTTATGTTATTTAGTGCATTTGAAAAACCATCACCTAAAATAGATTAGTGGTGGCCAAAAGAAGTCCTATAGATGAAAAATGTAACCCATAAGGCAATTTACTTCAATATCCCCAGAAGCATCGTATGATTATATGCAGGTACTCTGCATCAAATATTGTGTCCCACCAAAAATATAATGTAAAAATACAAGTACACAAGAACAAATAATAAATAAAATGACCAGAAAATTATGAACACATTAGCAAATCAGTGTTGAAATTAAGGATTTGAGGTCCACTGTCTTTAAATGCATCAATGTATCCAAAAAAACTTCATGACTCTATAACATTTGTATGATTTCTAAAGATGACACTGATATATTATATATAATTTTTGTATTATGTTTACATTTTTATTCTTTTTTATAGTGAATGCAACATATGTATTCCCTTGTGAAAAGTGACTTGGCTCATATAATATGGATGTGTGACATGTGCCATCTTTATGCGTGGGTCTGGTGTACATTTCTGATGTCAGCTTGCACTTTGGCAACATATGGTTAGTGTTGGAAATTGCAGAATATCCTATTCATGAACCAAAAAAAGGAAGAGACATGTCAATGACAAGCATAGAGAACAGACACTGTTAGTCAATGAGACAAGCTGTTATATGCTATGGGCCAGAAACTGTGATCTGATTGCAAATTGTTGCAGGAACAAACTTTAGAGTGTTTCTGGGTCTCATGTAAATTTTAATATAGAGCATTCTGGGTATCTATAGAGATTCAACTCGTAGAGTTTTGTACATTGAGTGACATTGCTTTTCTGTACTGTTATGTTATCTTATGAAGGTTATTTTTGTCATGGTTACTCAATATATCAAACCTCTGAATGAATGGTAAAGACTTTGGCCATGATATTATAGTTTATATACAGGTAATATCTACAATAAGAACTAAGTAACTGCGTAAATACATTACTTATCTTGTACTTATACTAAGTTACAGTCTGTAACAGAGCTGCATTCACATTTTTGCAAGTTGCTTATAGAACCCATTAATGACTTGTTGACAGACACAAGGACTTAGGTGACCAGAAGTACCTTGTGTATCAACTTTACTTCCTACACTGTAACCCACCAGGGTAGGGTTTGTGCAATTATTGGCCCATCATGAGGTTTCAGTTTAGGAGGCAATGATACTAGATTTAACCTCCTTTAAACTAGCATGTTGTTGCCTTGTTTAACTGTACAGTATGTCAACTGTATGGCAAATGTAGAGAACCCCTGTTCTACCGAGTCAAACTTTCACCATAGTAGAGATCTATGTTAATTTAGTTCAATATAATCATGAAGGGTCTGTGTGATACATCTAGACAATGGACTTTTAAAACCTGGTACAAAGTAATGCTCTAAAAGACCATAATTGTCTAATTATTGGAAAGTTTGAAACCTTTACATATAAAGTTTATGGATTCCTATTATATGCAAATCACATTAACCTACAGTACATGAAGCCTACAATTTTAAAAATCTTTAGCCAGTTCCCTTATTCAAAGCTATCCAAGAAGCTGAGATCTGGTGGTATCTTCTACAGGACTTTCCCAGGTCCTCTGTAGGAGTAAGGAGTCTAGCAATGACCATTCAGAAATGCTCTAGTTATTAGAAAATAAGATTTGGGGCCATAGAAAGCAGTAAAAAATAAAGACGTGTTTTTGCTTCGTCAGAATTGTAGTAAACAGGATTAGAGATGTGCAAAAGGTTCATTAGAATGGTAACCTGCTCTCGCTAGGCAAATCTTTTCCAATTCTGCCAGAGCAGAATAGAATCACCACAAATACATAACACCAATAGTCTTTTATTTACCAGAGCATTCTGCTGCCCTATAAATTAAAAAAGGTGGGAATGATTCCTTGGGTTAAAATTAAGTAGAAATCCAAGTGAGACTTGAGAATAGATGGGAACCAGAGATTTACATCTGGCATATGGAAGAATTTTTCCTCTTGTCTGGGTTTATTGGCATCTACCTCATAGGGCTTTTTGTCTTCCTCTAGATCAATACAGTAGGATTATAGGTTGTACTTGATGGACCTGCAATTTTTTTTCACCCTGATTAAACAATTATGACTTTTTAAGGAAACAGTTAGGGAAACTTTTATATCATACTGAAAAGTTTTTCAAACTGGTGTTTGAGTTGGAGCTTTAAGTTTTTGTTTTTTAATAGTTACTTACTTTATTTGTGATGTTACATATAGAAGGATCTCCTTTTATACAATAAGAACTGCAGTACATATTATTTCAGGAAGAAATGACTGAGAACCAATTTTTTAAGACATTTATTCATTCAGGTCTGAATTGTTCAAACAGAAGACTTTTATTATTCCTAAATTTGCTTATTTCATTTATATATCATTTATCTGCAGAATTGGAGAGGGAAGTTTACAGAATAAACATGTGGTAATTGTCAATGTTCTGCTTGTCAATATTTCTATAACGATTTTTTTAAGCCTAATGGATTTGGTGAGAAGCTGCATTGTCGGCAGGAGAGAGCAGATAGCTTCACAGTTCAACACCATAGGTGATTATTTTCTGCATTTCTTTCAAAATACCTTAACGATTAACCTGAGAAGACTGAAATAGATCCATCACACATTACAAGGTTTGACATTGCGTTTTATATAAGATATATGTTAATATACTGTACATTATCCTCTTACTATTTAGTGATGTAATATTAAATCCACAGCAGTAATGTAGTAATGCACAGTGATATATATATATATATATATATATATATATAATATATATATATATATAATATATATATAATATATATATTTATTATATTATTATATTTTTTTTATATATATATATCACAGATGCATGTTTTTCTCATTATCTGACATGAACTCAGAATAAACCTTACCCATTTTAGGTCAGTTAGAATTACCAAAATTATTTATATTTGCCAAATGCCAGAATAATGAGAGAGAGAATTTTTTAAGGCATTTTTAGTACTTACTACGGAGTCAAAAGTTTACGCATATTTCATCAGTATTTGGTAGCATTGTCCTTAAACTGTATGGCCTGGGTCAAATGTTTTGGACATCTTTCCACAAGCTTCTCACAAAAGTTGGTAGGAATTTTGGCCCATTCATCCTGACAGAACTGGTGTTACTGAGCCATGCCCATTTGGAAGACCAATTTCCACCCAAGCTTTAACTTCCTGGCTAATGTCTTGAGATGTTGCTTCAGTATTGTGACATAACCTTCTTTCCTCATTATGACATCTATTTTGTAAAGTGCACCAGTCCCTCATGCAGCAAAACAACCCCACAACATGATGCTGCCACCCCCGCGTTCACAGTTGGGATGGTGTTCTTAGGCTTCTAAGCTTCTCCCTTTTTCCTCCAAATGTAGCAATGGTTATTGTGGCCAAACAATTCAATTTTACTTTTGTCAGATCACAGGACATGTCTCCAAAGATGTAGATCTTTGTTCCTGTGTGCATTTGCAAACTTTAATGTAATCTTTATATGTTTCATTTGGAATAATGGCTTCTTCCTGGCAGAGTGGCCTTTCAACCCATATCGATACAGTACTTGTTTCACTGTGGATAATGATACAATCTTATCAGCTTCTGCCAGCATCTTCACAATGTATTTTGCTTTTGTTCTTGGGTTGATATGCACGTCAGATTAAAGCATGTTCATCTCCGAGACACAGAACCCGTCTCCTTCCTGAGCGATATGATGGCTGGACATTCCCATCTTGTTTGTACTTGCATATACAGATGAACGGGTACATTCAGGTATCTAGAAATTGCACCCAAGGATGAAGCAGATTTGTGAAAGTCCACAATTCTCTTCCTTATATCTTGGCTGCTTTCTTTAGACTTTCATGTGATGAAAGTGTATTACTGGTGTGCATTAAAAAAAACATCTACGTGTTACTCTAATGTTGCCAATAAACCAGAAGCTTCCAAAGACATGACATCATCATATGGGCTGTCTTAAATTGTTTAAAGGCATAGTAATCCTAGTGTATGTAAACTTTTGCAGAAAGTAATAAAAATGCCTTAAAAATTATTTCTCTCTCATTATTCTGGCTTTTGGCAAATATAAATAGTTGTGGTAATCCTAATTGACCTAAAATGGGTAAGGTTTATTCTGATTTCATGTTAACTAATGAGAAAATCATGAATATGTGTCTTTTTATATAGTGTATGTAGACTTCTGGTTTCAACTGTTAGATATCTTATTGTCCTTTAATGTTGATCCAGAGGAAGGCAAAACCCCCGAGAAAATAGAAGCTCTAGAATGTCTGGTGCCCAAGACTGTACACAATATTCCATGTGTGGTCTGACCAGGGATTTGTATAATCAGAGAACAATGTACTCATCATGTGCCTTTATGCCACTTTTAATACACTCCATGATCCTTTTTGCATTGGCAGCTGCTGCCTGACACTGTTCACTAAGATTCCCAATTCCTTCTCCATGTCACTTTTATCCATTTTTTTTCCATTTAACAAGTAATGCCTTTAAAATTTCTCCTTCCCAAGTGCATACGCTTGTATTTATCTGTGTTAAATCTCATCTGCCACTTAGGATCATCTGCAAAAATTGATATTATATTGTGCAATCCTTATATAAGGTCAATGAATATATTAAAGAGAATAGGGCCCAATACTGACCCCTGTGGTACCCCACTAGTAATAGGGATCCAGTCTCAGTATGTACCGTTAATGACCACTCTTTGTTTTCTATCACTGAGCCAGTTACTGAGCCACTTGCAAACATTTTCCCCCAGTCCAAGCATTCTCATTTTACTTACCAACCTTTTATGTGACACAGTATCAAATGCTTTAGAAAAATCCAGATATAGAACATTCAATGCCTCACCCCGGTCTAATTTAGAACTAACCTTCTTGTAGAAGCTGATGAGATTAGTTTTTATAAACCCACGTTGGAACGGCGTTATACGTTAATTAAGCGTTGTTCTGCTGCTGCTGTGACTCCAAGAAACCGTATTTTTCACCGCCAAAAAATAAAATTTTCCTGTAGCATAATTCACAAGCGAAGGTTAATTACAATTTTTTCTCTTGTTGTGTAGCGTAGAAAACACGCAATTGTAACACGCTACAAAGCTAGTAGTTTCCTGCTGCTCAATTCTATTGTGCAATTTACATCCAGGGTTAATTTAAGCGTTGTTCTGCTGTTGTACTCAGAAAAGAAACTTTGTTTTTTTCACCGCCACAAAAGAAATTCTGTAGCATAATTCATATCCGAAGGTTAATTAAGCCTGTTTGTGCTTTTATATTCAGTAAAATACACAGAGTTTTTAAACGGCACATACAAGTCAATTTTTGCTGCCCATTTGTGGAGCGCAATTTATATCCAAGGGTTACCCAAGCTTCTTAGTGGGTTCATTTGGAGTCAAATACAGGGTGTGTATTTATCATATACAAATATATTCATCAAACAGTGTGTAATGGCTGGGTAGTGGATCCGCCGGACCACCGCAAGCGATGGTAGTTAAGCCACGCCAGGGAACGGAATCTAAGTAGCCCCCGGTTTTCACCAGAGCCCGCCGCAAAGCGGGATGGACTTGCTGCGGCGTGAGGCTACCAGTCCGTCCCCCTGACGTGACTGCTTGCGGTGGCGGCCGAGGTGCAGCGAGGTACAGATCGTAGTCCCGGGGAGAAACGTAGTCGTGGGCAGGCAGAATGTCAGGGCAGGCGGCAATGGTTCCGTGGTCGAGAATAACAGGCAGGAAGTCAGGGAAGGCGGCAAGAGGTTCGAATCAGGAAACGTAGCAAAGGGTCTGGTACACCGGTAGGGCCTACAATATGATCAGGAACGCTTGGGGGAGTGGGGGGGGCGCGGGGGGGAGGGGGATGGCTCAGGGGCAACGTATATGAACCAGTCGAGGAATAGACTGCTATAGCGGACCCTTTAAAAAGGGAGGCTCAGGCAGACAACCAATTATTTGGACACTGTCCCCTTTAAATTTTCCGAGAACGCTCGTGGCGTGCGCTAGGGAACGGCATACCCGCAGACCTGGCCGGCATGAGACCGCGGGCGGACAGGAACGCGGCCGGGGGGGGTAAGTTACCACAGGTGGCGGTACCTGCAACCCGGCATCGTCCCCGCGGAAAAATCCAGCGGCAAGCACCCGACCCCGGCAGGCGCCCGGTTTAGGGGGACCACGGGTTGCGCCCCGCGGCCCGCGGTCGCGAGAAGCGGGGGTCGCCTGCTACAGTACGCCCCCCCGATTAGGATCTCCCCTCTTCTTCAGGTCTGAAGGAACTTACGGAGCAGGTCAAGATTCAGAAGTTAGAAACATCTGGTTCCCAGGACCCTCTCCATCGGGGCCGAAGCCTTTCCAATCATACCAATACAAGAAACGCTTACCCCCTGATGGGTTTTTCGCGCATGTCCAAGATTGTATCCTTTACCTCATAAACATCAGGGTACTCTAGGACCGGATACGGGGCTGAAGCGCCCCTCGTGGAGAAATACGGTTTTCAAGACAACAGAGGCTTAAAGGAAGGGAGAGCGTGAAAGTCAATAGGGATTCCTGAGGGGAAGGAGGAAGGCAGGAGCTTATCGGATACCGGAATTCAACTGTCTGAAGCAGCTCCTGAACGGACCCAGTAACCTGCGACCTATTTATTAACAGGGGACCAAAAGGGCATAATGTGGTTTGGCGAAATGCCAACACTTTATCTTCCAGGGCGGAATGTGGGGTGGAGGGTCATCTAACTTCTTGTCAGCTATCGGGAAAATTATTGGTCAATAAGTGGGGGATGCATTGGATAACGCATGTCGGGTCTAACACCTGCCAAATGAACCCCGAAAATCCATGTAACCAGGTATTTCCCCACGGCATGAACCTGCGAGGCTAGATTGTGCCTATTGGGAGGGTGGAGGGACTTGGGTGACGAGTCCAATTAGACTCACAGGACAAAGAGTTTCCCCGCCATACATAGTCTTTAGTCCCTTAAGGATAGTTAGGATAATACCGGCCCCAAGGCGAGAGAAGTCAGTTCGGACCAAGTCTAGTACCTGGCATCCTGGAAACAACAAAGTGCCCGAAGAAACACCCGCACAGAGTCTTGTATGTTATACTCACTCAATCCAGAAAGCCCTTCCCATTGGATTATGGGGATGTTACGCTAAGAGTAAGTCTCAGTGTATTTAATTTGACAAGCTGGGAACACAAGGCACGTCAAAAATTTAGAGACAAATTGGTCAGCCTCGATCGGGATCCATATGTGAGATGGTTAAGGCCATGTCAGTCACAGAATGAGCACAAAAAATGACTCCGTCCAATCTGTGGAGCCCAATGGATACCAGGCAGCCAACAAAGGAGGTACCCAACTTCGAAAAACGGTCAGGTGACCACCAGATGACCGAGTTCCCCGAGGGAGGGAGGAAGGTCCGTTGATGAAGTCCATGCCAGATGTGTGTTCCATGGAAACCACCGGAAACCGGCAGAGGGACGTAGAGATGCCAGGGGTCCTTGCGGGAAACTTGTTTTCGAGCACAAGTGAGGTACAGGCAGAGAACAAAAGTCCTTGACATCATAGGACAGAGTCGTGACCACCAAAAATGTCGGGTAGATGAGGGCCAAGGATAATTCTTGCGTATTCCGGTAGTCCCGCCCGAAGAGAACATAATCCCCCCAACTCCATAATTCTCCTCCTAGTATTGCGGGACGGACACTTAACAGTATCTGCCGGAGGACACTATGGAGATCCACAAGAGCCACATGGGACCAGTCTTCAGGAGTGCAATGAAATGCTGGGACACCGGCGATTCCAAACCCCGGTAACGTTCGAAGCACGTGAGAGGGCTGTCCCGCGCTTGAAATTTTTCTCGTTCCATGGTTCGGAGAAATGGGATCTTAAAAATCAATAACGCTCGCTCCCCCGCTCGTCCCCCGTTAGTCCAGGCCCTTCAAACCTCGCTGATTCCTCAGCATGACCAGGTTTGACTCAAAGAAACTGTCCACGAGATCCGCCTACCCCCAGTCAGACGTTAGCGACCCACACCACCCATCAGACCTCACCAACCACCCCTGCCAAAAATATGGCCGCCACACTAGATTTCCCGCTCTCCCATTTGGCCTCACTTTCGTACAGCCGAAGAGAGAGGTAAATATATGAACAAAACCCGCATGAGACTTTCTTGCCTTTGGGGCTCCATCTGGGTCAGGACAGCCCCTGCTCCCACGGAAGAGTCAACTGCAAACCTCAAGGCTGAAGGGTCTCACTCTGGATTCCGGGCTGTGCACCAAGAAATGGTGCAGAGGCGAACGCAGCCTTCATACGGTGAGAACGCCTCTTCGGCAAGACGTAGTGACCAACAATAAGGTGTTGTGCTTTCTTCTCTGGTGAGATGAGCCACGCTGGTTAGCCACAAACGTAAAAAAGAGGGGGGATGAATTGCCTGTAAAATTTGGCGAATCCTAGGAACCGTGTGAATCGTCCCGAACCGGCAGAGTTTCAATCCCACTGCAGGATACAGAGAGATTTCCTGGGACCTGTCAAGAAGGCCTTGATCCGAAGACTATTGTAACCCAAGAAGGAAGGGCTGGGCCTGTTCGGAAGCGGGCACTATCCTCCATCTTAGCGTACTAGTGGTTGTCCCCAAACACGCAGAAACCTGGCGTACTTGTCTCCAAAAGATGGTCATGTATGTCGGAGCCACGAAAAAAAAATCAAAATGTCATCCATAGTACACAATGACGCAGGTGTACGAAGTCCCGGAAAAACGTCATTGACGAACTCCTGGAATACGACTGGGGCATTGCAAAGCCCGAAGGTCATCACGCGATATACACAAAATGCCCGTCCCGGTGTTGAATGCCGTCTTTCCAGTTCATCACTCCACCTCGAAATCCGATTAGGTTATAAGGTCTACATCGCAATCTCAATTTGGGCTGTGAAGATCTTGGCTCCACGGAGGCGGTTCGCAAGCTCGAGGAAAATCAGGTGAATAGGGTAGCGATCTTTTCACACGTGATCTTGTTTTATGCTCCTCTAAAATCGATGCACGGACGAAGAGAACCGACTTTTTCTGAACGTAAAAGTAAGCCAGCACCGAGCGGGTTGTAGGAGGACTTGCGTATAAATCTTTTCGACACTAGTCTCCTGAAAATAGGCCGACATAGCACTGGTCTCGGGCACTAGAGAGGAGGATTACCCCCTACCCCGTGGGGGACTGGTACCTTAAAATAAGGTGGATGAGAACTATAACGGACCAGTCAAACGACCGATTGGTGATACAATGCTGGTAACTAACTCAGTAATTCCTGCTTCGATCCGATGAAAACATCTCCCAAAGAACCTGGGAACTCCGCTTGGCAGGAACACCTGTATAAGACTTGACAGACGACTGGGGAGGAGAGGGGACACCGGGCTTGGTAGCCACAAACAGTAAGGTCCTGGCATCACTCCCACAAACGAAGGACATTTGGCGCCCATCTACCCGTCAAGTGTCGGGGCGTGGCTGTTGCAGCCATGGCAGCCCACTAACATGTATTCCCCGAAGAAGCGCGGAGGCCAGTCACGTGGAAGCAATCTTTCCGTGTGTAGTACCCCAACCCCCCGGAGCTTCCACTGGTCATGAGTGAGGTAAATGGATGGATTTCCGCTGAGGCGAGATCCCTCACTGACAGTAGGAAGATGATCACCGGCTTTTCTAGACGGGTCACTCGGTCAAACGTAACGAGAATAACAGGAGTCGTGAATCAAATTTTCCCTGTTGCGGAGCCGTGAGTCCCAGAAGCAGGCCGAGAACCCGAAGAGACAAGGCCTATCATTGCAACGTCCGTTCAGTTCGTTTACCTTGGTCCTTTAGCTAAACCACCCACAGGCAACATGCACGGTGTCGTTGTAGAGGAGTTGGTCTGAGCACCTAGGGCAGACCGTCTCACTACCGAATATAAGCCCCCCTATGTGCGGCGATATCCCCCCCCGATCGCGCTGTCTGAGGACAGCTGATCTGGTACAACACCTGGGGAAATGGTCCGGTCGCTGGCTCAGTAGTAGGCAAAGAATTCCTCCACCCTCGACGGGTACGTTTGCCATTCGGTTACTTCCCTGCCAGGTGTGGACCCGGTTACCGTCACTAGCAAGAACGGCCTCTTATTACAGGGGACCCACCGTTCATGGAATTATTAAGGCGAGTGGTCACTCAGGGAACTCAGGAGCCAGACGAGGAGGCGACATGGGGTTGTAGCCAAGTCCCCACCACTCTTGACAAGGATTCACCTCTGAAGTATCCGAAAACCTGCACATCTATGCGATGGCAAGTAGTGATTAGCTCACTCACAATACGACGCAGGGATTGATCACTACTGTCTGCTATTCGTCCGAGTTTGTCCAAAAAATAATAGAATAACACACCACCATCTTGCTCGAAGAGATCCCTCATAAAAGTGCATCAGAGAGCTCAGACCATGCGTACGTGACCAATAAGAGCACCGTAGCAAGAGGTGCGGAACAGTAAACCGCATAATCCCTCTAAGTCTGTCGATAGCGACTCCCAGGTTGCTGACGATAAGTGTCAAGCGGCCGTTTAACCACCCTAGTCGGAAAGACAGTCTATTGCATGGCAAACCATTCACAATACTTCTGCGTATAACAGGGAGGCAACGGCCGAGATATAAGTTCTGGGATGCGGACCCTTCAGATCACAGTCAAGCACGCGGTAGCCACTACCCAGTATCATACGATGCCTTTGAAATCCTTCACTCTATCACCGTCTCTGACCCTATAAATCGTGATCTGCTGCAACCTAGGCCCTATGGCCTACCATCCGATCAGCAGGCTTACTATACACATGTCATCAAAACGCCACCTTTGACCTCACAAGAGGGAAACTGCGGTCCAGGCCATCAGCTCCACGTGCATAGGAGCACGCGATGATGAACGCCTCTACAGGAGCTACGAGTACTTCCTGCCAAACTGGACGGTAGAGAGGAGGATTCGGATATTGCGGAGGTGGCCCCCGCTTGCCTAGCGGGATGGCCTGGTTGAAGATACCAAACCTTGGCTAAGTAAGTATGCATGTTGCTGCGGATAATGTCTGTGGAGTAGCCATGACAACTTGGGCACGCCAGGAGTTTTGGATCGCAAATCAGCTAAGGCGGACATGACTTTTTCCCTGGTCACTGTTTGCTACATATATCTATGTTCTGCGCGGATCTGCTGCGACTGTTTCGGTCGACAATGTGTCGCAAGACGTGATCCACGAGGCTTGGCAGCAGGCACCAAGTTTGCGTGGATCCAATGGCTGATCAAACTGAAGATCGCTGAGTACTGGATCCGAACAGGACCGTGTATCCAGCATAGAGCGATGAATTAGCTAAGGCCGACAGCGACCAGGGAACGGGAACGTAAGTAGTCCGTCCCCCGGGTTTTCAATTCCCCACCCTACTCCTCCATCACGGAAACAGAGCCCCTATCGCTAACGCAAAGGTCGGGATGGACTATTCTGCTTTGCGGCGTGAGCTACCCCCAGGACGTAACCCGCCAGCCCGCAATTTTAGGAGGGAATGCTCTGATCGTGACTTCTTGCGGGTCGACGCCGCTGGAGCAGGACGCGGATACAGGAAACGGTATTCCGGAGAAAACGAAGGATCGTGGGCAGGCACGAGATGTCAGGGCTTAGCCTGCAGATGGTTCGTGGGGACGAGAACAGGCAGGAAGGTCAGGGGCAAGGCGGCAGATCGGTTTCGAGTTCAGGAAACGTAGCAAAAAAGGGTCTGGTACAAAACGATAGGTGAAAGGGGATGCTACAAAATGAAATCCGTCCACGCTAATATCCTAATGGCTCGGGCGGCAACATATAGACATCCATCGAGAGGAATGACTGCAAGAGCGGACCCTAATAAAACGAGCGAGAGAGGAGCATCAACAGGCAGACAACCGAATTATTGGGGGAACATCAGTCTCCATTAAATATATCGAGAACCAGCGCGCGCTAAAGGCCAATAGGGAACGGGCCGCGCAGACTGGGACCCTGGCCGTTGCCGAGAACCGCGTGGCTGGAACAGGTGACCCGCGTCCTATGGTTTCATAAAAGATACCCGACCAGGAATGGGGGCGGGAGACTCCCCAAGGCTCTCCCGCGGTAAAACCCAGCTGTAACAGCAAGCCGCTACCCGGCCGTGCAACGGCTCCCGGTATTGGGCACCACGGGATGCGCTCTTCCCGAACGTCAGGGTAGGACACCGTCGGGAGAGCCGCGCAGCGGGGTGACGCCCAACAGCAGAGACAGGTACATATTTTAAGAACCAACAGTACTGACAGACCGTCTCTTATAATGCAAGTCACTACCACCCTGGCGCTATGAAACGGTGTTCAGAGGCCACAAAGCATTTTCCTGGAGCAGGTGTCGCAGTCACAGCAAGGTGGACGTCGCAAGCAGGTGGGTCCACAGTTACTAATGAGTGTAATCAACATTTAATTACTTCACATTCGGCTGAGGGCCACCAACGTGACCCATTAAAGCTAAGATCTATCCCTAGCGGCCTTGTACTTAAACAATCAACAAAAAAGGTTCTGTATTGTTTATACTTAGTTCCAAATCACCATAAACCTCCCAGAACACAATCTGTACAAACCCCAGCACAATAGTTCGGAATGGTGAAAACAGTCAGACACAAAACCCCTTAGTTTGGCATGCCACGAAGGGAGCCTGGACAGCGGTGGCCGCTCCGACTCTTGTACTTCAACTTCCTCCTTCATTACCCCAATCTCGGTTCCCCTCATGCCCAGGATGATCTACTAAGTGGTCTGGGCACATAAGCGCCCAACTATATAGCGAGATGATCAATATTTTGAGGAGGGCTATTCTCAGCTACTTGGCAGCGTAAGAAAATTGATGGCCAATAATTCCCCCAGCTTTCTTGATTCAGGAAGTGGGGGCTGACAAAGTGAAAGATGTTAGAGAGTAGGTCATATGAGAGGATCAGAGTTGATGATGTCGGTCCACCTCTGCATACCAAGGACCGGTATGGAGGACAGCAGGATACGTAATGAAATACACAAATAGCTGACACTGCTCATGCCCGCCCGAAATGGGCGACCATGCAGACGCCAGGATGCATTTCCCTCCCCACCACCGGCGTCCGCCGTGTCCCACCCGCAATGCTCGACGCCACTTGTCCGGCGCTCAGCCAGCTCAAGAGGGCACTATGAGTCCCGGTATTCGACACCGACCGGTACCAATCATAGCCAGATATCTTTACTGGGTCGTGTCTCCCGAAGGGTGTCCCCGGGAGACCCCCCCCTCACCTACCCCCCCCGCTAAATACCTCCGGTATCCCCCACCGACTAGAGTCATCCCCTGGTGCACAGCGAGGCATGCGTGTTACGCCATACGGACACACAGTGCGGCGCGAAGGCGGTAGAAACATCCGCTACTCGGATTTTTCTGAGGGCAGTATCTTTGCTAAGACACCGAGAGCCAATATGGGTATAATTTAGAATCAGTAAGCAGAAAGTGAAGCGTGGCCGAGAACTAACGTTTGGCACCCCGGCCCGGTGCGTCAACACATGCAGCGTCACCATCCGGTGGCCTGGGAGAAACGTGGCTCAGGATTTGGTGGTCCATTCTGCCCCGCAGCAACGATCAGCAGCAGCAGCAGCGCCCAGATGCATGCATGCCCATTGCAGCCATTCCAAAGGCTCCACCACCTCTGCAGAAGGGAGGCTGTTTCTCTTTCTCTTTGACATCATCTCCCGGTCCAGATGCTCCTGCTTCCTCCGCTACTCAGGCGCCAGCAGTATACGTTCAGCGAGGCGATTGCAAAGGAGACAACAGTATGCGTCAACCACCTAAGGTGCAGCAGCTGACCAAGCTCCCTGTCCAAGTTGTTGGTACTCGCAAGTCCCCTTTCCAAATGGTGGACTCTGGCCACCATATATAACTAATGGCTTGCGCCCGAGCCGAGATGGGAGAGTTCCAAGCCGTAAATTCCTTTTCCAAAAGGCAGTACCGACACTTCATAATAGGTAGAACAAAGGTGGGCCAGTCCTTAAGCGTATCGGTTTGTTCCACGGTGCACGGCAGCACGGACGTTCTGGAGCTGTAACTATCGGTCAGGGCCAGTACATGTCCTTTAACGCCACTGGTGAATGGCATCTGCCCAGGCACTACCAACAACTTGGACAGGAGAAAACCCGCTTTCTCCTCCACGTTGTCAAACTGCAGCTCCAGCCCAATGTCCGCCTCCCTCCTCCTCCACCACCACCACCATCTCAGCTCCACAAGTACCTGCTCATCATACCACATATTAGGGCACAGCGGTGTCACGCAGTTCTACACCCTGCTTGCCTCGGCGAAACGAAGTCCACAGTGAGGAACTGCTCCTCGTCATTCAGCAAGAATCGTGTGTGGCTTTCTCGCGCCAACTCAAATCGGAACCATGTTGTCGGACAATGGGAGGAACATGGTGTCCGCCGCTGCACCGCGGAAGGATGGTCCAAGCCACTGCATGGCGCACGTGTTCAATCTGGTTAGTGAAAAGGTTCCTGAAGGGTCTTTCCACCGATCTTCAGCAATTCTAAAATGGCCAGGAACTGTGCATGCCTTTATCCATTCGTATACAAAGCCCTCCTCGAGTTGCAGCGGCAGAACGGCCCCCCCAACACACTCTATATACTGATGTTTCCACCACGTGGAAATTCCAGCCTGCACATGTAGGACGACTGTATGAACAAGAAAGGCCATTAACGATTTTTTGATGATCCAGGCAGACAGAAGTACTCCCCTGTGTAACTTTGATGTCAGCCCAGTGGCAAGCTCATGCGTGACACCTTCCGTTTGTTGAGGGCCATTTCGAGAGGCGACGTTATATAGTTATAGACCGCCAGGACTACGGGATGAAAAACGTCATTCCACTGCTTCATGTCCTGGAACAGATGCTAGAAAAATCTGTCCTGGGCCAGGGACGAGACGTGGCGACTACATCACGTTGCCACATGAGTCTGGTGGGGACTGAAATGAGGAGGAGGCGAGGATTGGGAGGACATTGGAGTCAGCAAGCAATGTCTGGGTGAAATGAGTGGATTTTCTACCCCAGGGTGACAAGAGAGAGGAGCAGGAGCAGCTGGAGGAGGTGGATGGAGAGAGAAGACGAGTCAGATGACCCCCAAGCACCGATGCAGTATACCAGTGGAAATGGAGCTGGGATCCCCACGAGTCACTTGTGCAGATTGCCCGCACATGCTTATTTGCCCTGGCTAGTGACAGCCGAATAAGTCACATCCGGCGAGGATACTTTCTGTCTCTCCACCCTATTGGACCCTCGATACCACGGTCCAAAATGGGAGCCTTATTCCCAGCTATATGAGAGGGAGGACAAACACAATACTTAGGGAAATCCTCCGTAATCAGTATTGGCCGCTGCCTAATGTGCGGTATCATCCTCACTGACAGGTCCTGACCGGAGGGGTTCCTCAACGCATCACACTACTGCTGCGATGCTGGGGAAGGTGGGGGGGTAGAGCAGTACCAGCTCCATCAGCAGTAAACTAAGTCTGGAGTCAACTGATGAGCTTCTTCGCTTTCACCCTCCTAGTGAGGAGGTAAGTCACCAGCACAGCAGCATGACCTGAGCACTCCCTGAACCCAACAGGTGGTGGCCTACTAGGACAGCACTTGCCACCCAGGTTAGAAGATCCCCGCAGACTACTGGCAATAGCCAAACTGGATGTGTGGCCGCACTTGCTGATTTTGCATGGAGAAGCTGTCCTGCCCGCCATTAAGTGTGCATCAGAGCGGTGAGCGGGTGTTCAGGTGCGGTGGGCCATCGTTAGCTCCAAAGGAAACCCCGCTTGGTCCTCGGGCAATGTGGAACACTGACCTTTGCAAGATGAATCAGGCGGGATCGGCCAGGATTTCCACACACCAATGCACTAAGTGCGTCAGACATACATCAGCCATGACCGCCTCACCCAAACTGTGAAGAATGAGTCTGGTTCAAACCTAACCTGCCTCAGCCACTATTCTGATGCCAACCACCTGCCTGATGCCACACATCTGCTGACAGTTTCTCCCATCTGCCAACAACCATCTTTACCAGGGACTGTATAGGCCACCCACCTCCACACTGTGTCATTGTGCCACTGTCTGACCTCATGCACTGCTAGTGGCATTATGCTGCCGTGACCTCCAACTGAGTCATTGTCCCACTCTTTGGCCTACACCTGTATATTTGCCACCTCCAGAATGTCATTATGCCACTGTCGACCTCCATCTGCAGCTGCCGTGACCACACCACATATGTCATTGTCCACTTCTGTGGCCTACACCTGTTTTGCACCTCCAGAATGTCATTGTTCCACAGTCTGACCTCCTGCTGCTTGCTAGTGGCTGCTGCCGTGACCTACACACATGTGTCATTGTGCCACTGCTGACCTCAGTGCTGCTGCTGATGGCTGCTGCCCATGACCAACACACTGTGTCCCATTGTGCCCTGTCTGACCTCATGCTGCTGCTGTGGCTGCTGCCCGTGACCTACACACTGTGTCATTGTGCCACTGTCTGAACCTCATGCTGTGCCCGTGCCCTACACACAGTGTCATTGTGCCACTGTCTGGACCACAAGCTGCTGCTCTCCGTGACCTTCACACTGTGTCATTGTGCCCACTGTCCTGACCTTCATGCAGATTCCTTGGCTGCTGCCGTGACCTACACACGTGTCATTGTCCCCACTCGTGGCCTACTCCTGTTTATGCCACCCTCCAGAATGTGATTGGTGTCACTGTCTTACCTCATGCTGCTCCTGTGGCTGCTGCCGTGACCTACAACAGTGTCATTGTCCCCCTCCCTGTGGCCTACTCATGTTTTTGCCCACACCAGAATGTGAATGTGCCACTGCCGTGACCTCATGCTCTCCCTCTCCTGTGTCCTGCTGCCGAGACCTCACACTGTTCATTGTCCCACTCTTGGCCTACACCGTTTTTTGCACCTCCAGAATGGTCATGTGCACTGTCCTGACCTCACTGCTGCTGCTGTGGCCTGCTGCCGTGACCTACACACTCTGTCATTGTGCCACTGTCGTGACCTCATGCTGCTTGCTGTGGGCTCTGCCGTGCCCTACACACTGTTGGTCATTGTGCCACTGTCTGACCTCAATGCGCTGCTGTGCCTGCTGCCGTGACATACACACTGTGTCATTGTGCCACTGTCTGACCTCATGCTGCTGCTGCCGTGAACCTACACACTGTGTCATTGTGGCACTGTCCCCTACACCTCATGCTGTTCCCTGTGGCTGCTGCCGTGGACCTATCACCTGTGTCATTGTCCCACTCATGGGCTACTCCCTGTTTATGCCACCTCCAGAATGTCATTGTGCCACTGTCTGGACCACATGCAGCTGCTGTGGAACACACTGGCCGTGACCTACATAACTGCAGTCATTTGTGCCACTCGTGTCCTTACCACATGCTGCTGCCTGTGGCTGCTGGCCGTGAACCTATCACACTGTGTCCATTGTGCCAACTGTCATACCTCATGCTGCCTGCTGCCGTGAACTACACACTGTGTCATTGTCCCACTCTGTGGCCTACTCCTGTTTTTGCACCATCCATTCAGAATGCAATGGTGCCACTGCCTGACCTCATCTGCTGGCCGTGACCACACACTGTGTTCATAAGTGCCACTGCCTGACCACATGCCTGTCTCCAGCCGTGACCTACACACAGTGTCATTGTGCCACTGCCTGAACCTCATGCTGCTGCTTGCCGAGACTACACACAGTTGTCATTGTGCCACTGTCTTACCTCACTGCTGCTTGATGCTGCTGCCGTGACCTAACCAACGTGTTTCATTGTGCCACAGTCTGACCTCATCTGCTGCTGGTGGCTGCTGCTCGTGACCTGACACCCTTGTCATTGTGCCACACTGTCTGACCTCATGGCTGCTGCTGTGCTGACTGCCGTGACCTACACACTAGGTCATTTGCCACTTTCCTGACCTCATGCCTGCTGCTATGGCTGCTGCCTGTTGACTTAGACACTGTGTGTCATTGTTCCACTCTGTGCCTACTTCCTGTTTTTTGGGCCACCCTCCAGAATGTCCATTGTGCCAACTCTGACCTCATGCGGCTAGCTTGCAGCCGCCGTCACCCTCCACATTCACACTCCACACTGATGTTGCCCACCTGAGCCTCATCTCAGCTTGTTTTATTCCAGCGTCGCTCCGCATTGACTTTACCAGCTACATATCCCGTCTTCAGTTTTTTTGGTCAGTTTGTCCTCATATTTGCCCAGGGAATTTTATAGTGAAGCGATTCTAAAGCGACTCTCATACATGTGCGTGCATACTAAAAACACAACATTGTATGAAGACCAAACCAAGCTTCCTCTGCATATTTTAGCATGGCACAACGTTCTACAGCACCCTGCAGGCTCTGTGCAGCCGTGAAATAGCTGTTTTTTAACGTGATTCGTGCCAAAGTAATTCGGAACGAAGTTATTTTTTGCCGAGAAATTCGGCGAAGTGAACGAAACGAATTTCGGGAAATTCGCCCATCTCTAGATGTAATATATATATATATAGACCTGGAAGTGGATAACTTGGCTAGCAGTCTAAAGACAGTGTAGCTAAGCCAGCAGCTAATTAGTGTAAATTTAAGGAGAGGGGCTGCAGTTTTACACAGTTATAAGGAGGAGCCTAATGGTGCTGTAGTTAGTTCAGTTCAGAGTTCTGTTGCTGAGTTCTCGCAGAGATATAGTAAGGGCAGTTGTCAGTAAGAAGAAGATTATCTCCTACCCACTTGCTGGCGATGGTGTATGGCAGGCCGGAGCAGCTCCTTGACACACAGAACTAAGCGAAAGTGCAAGTAAGAGCAGATCATGGTAAGGAAACACAGTGAAACAAGGACAGAATGAGGAAGTGTCCTGAGCAAGCCTGCCTAGCTTGTCTCAAGCGGGGCTCTTTGGCATGACCGCTAAACCTGAGGCTGAAGAGTCTAGAGAATGAAAGGCTGTAGAATAATAGACAAGTGAGGAATTGCCAGACGGAGCGAGTATGTTGTCAAGAAGTGTAATGTCTTACAACTAAAGTGTTGTTTGAAAAGCCTGAAACATCCCTGATGTCGAGAGTTTCTGTGTCCAATTCCAAGAGCCGATGCACCACATCACCCAGAAAACTCACACCAGTGATTCTACACTCCATACAGACCCGCTATACCACACAGGGATTACTAGATCCGAGTCCTGGTACTGGTCTGGTGAACCTTAAATCAAGCCTACCAGGGAGACTATCTGTGTAACTGTTTACCATTCTGACTCATTGAAGAAGATGTGACCATCACTATTATCTCATAGTTCCGTAATAGTGTATTAAAAAATAGACCTTCTAAACCAGACAGTTATGTTTCTTTACCTCACAGGTCCTCCATGTAAGACTATTCCCAGTTGGTATACATATCACCACAAGTTGGTAAAAAAGGTTGTTCTACTTGACGACTGACTTGCAATACCAGACACAACCCATGAAAAAGGATGTCACTGTTTCTGTGAGAAAACAAACGTGTTTTAATCTTACACAACATCTTTACTCTTGCCACCTTGAAATATTGCTATGTTTAGAATAACTGTTTACCCTGTAAGTCTCAGAATATTGCAAGCAGACTCTGTATTAAGGGACCATAAAACAATTGCCATTCCTTTCACGAGTAGTAGAGAAAGCCTCCACGACCCTATATGTTTCTCCTTCAAGTGTTCTACATTATACACTTAAGGAGCATAAATAAACATTTAATTCAGAGTACATCTCATCTAGGAATGTTGTCCCCAAACGACTTTCTAAGCTTCAGTTGATCGATAAATTAATCTCCAGTTTTAGCTGAGATTAGAGCCTGGACTGTGCGTGCATTTTTTATCCCTAAACAGTGTTTTTAGATAGTGTTCAGAGCTGTGATCTCCAACCTGTAGGTCTCAAGCTGATCCAAAACTACAACTCCTAGCATGCCCTTATTATCCAGAGTGTAATGATGTGTCTACTGTGTACTTACTCGGTTAGTTTTCTCATTGATAGACTTGTCTTCCGTCATTAATGTCCATCATTCACTACTGCACATTGTAATAATATAAAGAAGAAAAGTTTAAAATACATTGATCATATCAATTAATATATTAACATATAAACAATATTTATAGTAATTACAATAACTACTAACAATAATAATGCACCTTATCCTTCCAATAGACTTCAGACTTTTGACCTCAGCAGTCATTGTCATTTAATTTCTAATTATTTCTAATAAAAAATTATTAGAAATAATTAATACAAACTTGCTAATAATATACACAACTAAATGACTCCAACAGAAAAATGATGGTTTTACAAACAAGGGACTTATGTGAAATTAGTCTGTCCCCTTTAATTAAAATAAATGAATCTTAAAGAGATACTTCCATCAGAAAGAATTATTTTTGTGTAAACCACTATTCCTGAAAAACATTTTTTTGTCATTTTTTTCTTATTTTGGCAGTCCTATGCAATGACAAATTACATATAAAATCTTGTCATTTTCTAGCTGTGATTACTAAAGAGATAAAACTCCAGAACAGCAAGGAAGACTAATCTCACTTTACTATAGTTGCTGCTTATCTCGATGTAGTCTCATTACAAATAGCAGGCAATGACATAATAATCGCTTTACTGTTCTCTAGAGATAGATAAGGTTAGGGCAATGAAAAGAGCAGTACATGAAAGGTTTACATGTTAATCTTTTTCTGCACTGGGGAGAGGGTTTCACGCTTATTAGGTCCACAGCTGATAGCACTTACACCTCTCAGGCCATAGCTGGCTGGGAAGAAGAACCATCAAGTTATTCTATTACTGCTGTGCTGTCAGAGCTCACAGAGGGGAAGTCTGAGATAATGTTCATAGAGGAATTTTGAAGAATTATATATAAATATAAACTACCCAATTAAAAATTAAAAAAATAAATCCATATAATAGTCGCATATTGCTGTCAACATGTGAAAAGTAAGATTTTGATAATAGTGTCCTGTTTTCACACAACAGTAACAAAAATGCCATATATGGCTCAAAAACTTGATGGTTACAATTCTCTCTGGGAGACCCTAAATAATTAACGGGGTTGTATCATTTCATTAAATGGTCTCCAGAATAAGGGGACAGTGAAAACAAGCAACTTTGCAATTGGATGTCATTTGCAAAGCTGTCTTGTTTTCACAGTCTGCCTTATCTTCGTTTTCTATAAACACTGTTGACCGGCACAATTTCACTCTGCACAGCCAGCAGAAATACAGAGGCACTGCACCTGCTTCTTCAATCAGAAAACAACAGAATTGTGCGTCGGTGCCTAATGCAAACATAGAAGGAGCATTAGGCTGCCTCTCTCACTCACAGTAAGGGACCGACAGCAATTTCACTCTTCAAAGCCAGAAGAAACACAATTATTCTGCAGGGCTTCTACAATCAGAAAACAGCAGAATTGTGCCTTGATGCCTAAATGCTCCTGCATGTAAACATAGAAGGGAGATTTGTGCTGCTCTGGAGGAGTTTATAGAAGACTGGATTCAATTGTAACAAACCTCCAGCTGTGAGAGGAGAAGAGATCAGTGCTCTGAGTTCATAGAAGATTGTCTAGACTGAATGCAAGCCTGTCGCAAGTAAACAAACAGCTCTTACAAAATAAGACTGCATTGGGAGAACGACACAGTGACATGTGGACTCAGGGGGGAGGGTTGACTCGGGAGCAAGCATGAACAGCGAAGGGGGGGATGATGATGATGTCATCCCCATTCAGTTAAGAAACAGCCAGCTGGGAGGGGAAGAAACGCCCCTGAATGTGTAGAGCTGAGAAGCTGAAAGCACAATGAAACACACGAACTGAAGCGATACATCCCCTTTAAGTGTTCCAGAACACAACTTCAACAATGTTTTGAATCCAATGATGTGTACTCTTTTGATTCATTGATGACTCCAAAGAAATGCCAGGCTTGTATTAATTATCACATTTCTTCACTTTTTAAGCCGTGGAGTACTGTGATTATTTTTCTTTATTTATCTAATTATAGACTTTGTATCAAGTTGAAAATCACTGGAACCATTAGTAATGTTGCCTCTATCTTGAAGAATTGCTCCTTAGTTCCTGTAGGTAGATAGATAGATAGATAGATAGATAGATAGATAGATAGATAGATAGATAGTTACACAGACAGACACCAACTGAGTATATCCCTTAACTTTTTGTAAATATTTTATCATGTCTTTTAATGGGACAACACTAAAGACACCACACTGATAAAATGTTAAGTAGTCGGTTTACAGCTTGTATAACAGTATAAATGTGACATGCCTTCAAAATAACTCAACACACAGTCATCAATGTCTAAACCGCAACAAAAGTGAGTACAAATGGACAAATTGTGCCCAAAGTATCAATATTTTGTTAGGCCACCATTATTTTTCAGCACTGCCTCAACTCTCTTGGGCATGGAGTTCACTAGAGCTTCACATGCTGCCAGTGGAGTCCTCTTCCACTCCTCCATGGTGACATCATGGAGCTGGTGGATGTTAGAGACCTTGCTCTCCTAAACCTTCTGTTTGAAGATGCCGCACAGAGGCTCAATAGGGTTTAGGTCTAGAGACATACATAGCTGGTCCAGCACTGTTAGCCCCATATACTTTAGCAAGACAGTGGTCATCTTGGAGGTGTTTTTTGGGTCATTATCCTCTTTTAATACTGTCCTGTGTCCCAGTTTCCAAAGGGAGGGGATCATGCTCTGCTTAAGTATTTCACAGTACATGTTGGCATTCATGGTTCCCTCAATGAACTGTAGCTCTCCACAGCCGGCAGCACTTGAGCAGCCCCAAATCATGAAACTCGCACCACCCTGATTGACTGTAGGCAAGACACACTTGTCTTTGTACTCCTCACCTGGTTGCTGCCACACATGCTTGACACCATCTGAACCAAATGAGGTTATCTTGGTCTCATCAGACCACATGGCATGGTTCCATTAATCCGTGTTCTTAGTCTGCTTGTCTTTAGCAAACTGTTTGCAGGCTTACTTGTACATCAGCATGACAGCCATGCAGACCAATTTGATGCAATGTGCAGCGTATGGTCTGAGCACTAATAGGATGACCCCCCACACTCCTTTAATATCTGCAGCTATTCTAGCAGCACTCATACATTTATTTTGAAAAGGCAATCTCCGGATTTGACGCTGAATAAGCACACTCAACTTATTTTGTTGACCATGGCGAGGCCTGTTCTTAGTGGAACCTATCTTGTTAAACTGCTGTATGTGTTGGCCACTGTGCTGAAGCTCAGTTTCAGGTTGTTAGCAATCTGCTAATAGCCTAGGCCATCTTTTTTTTTAGAGCAACAATTCTTTTCTCAAATCATCAGAGCCTTCTTTTCCATGAGGTGCCATGTTGAACTTTCAGTGACCAGTATGAGAGAGTGTGAGAGTGATAACACCTAATTTAACACATGTGTTCCCTATTCACACCTGAGACTTTGTAACACTAACGAATCACATGACATTAGGGAAGAAATATGGCACATAGGACACAATGTGTCCATTTTTACTTAGAGGTGTACACACTTTTGTTGCCAGCCATTTAGACAGTGATGGCTGTGTGTTGAGTTATTTTGAGGGCACATCAAATGTACACTGTTATACAAGATGTACACTGACTACTTTACATTATATAAAAGTGTCTTATCTTCAGTCTAGATATAATACAGTATTTGTAAAAATGAGTGGATTGTACTTACTTTTGTGAGATACAGTTGATAGATCAATTGCTCATATTTGCCAACCCTCCCGATTCTTCCAGGAGATTCCCAGAACACAGGATGCAAAAGAGGCAGGGTTTATTTGCCCCACATATAAGCCATCCTGAAGGTGGGTCTATAATCTCGGGAAATCAGGAGGTAAAAGGTTGTAAAGTAGCTGCAATTTTCAAACCAAGTTGCAAATACCACATTATTATCAATAATGAAAATAATAGAAAAAAATAAAGCATTATTAAGTATAGGAAGAGGACTTAAACCACCCCAATAGCAGCGCCATGTGCAACTAAACATACTAGGCTTTATATATCTAGGTGTTATAGAATTTAAAAATAGTAATAAAGCCCTATTATGAAAGGGTTCCATCCAGCTTGATTACATCATTATATAATTGACCTTATTATGTCTCCCCTCCTTTCCACCTCTAGAGTTGGCGTTCTCATGTTGCTGATATGCCATTCCTATGTTTCATGATGCCATGCAGATACTGCTCAGACCATAGATATATATGTATTTTGCACACAATCTCCTGTCCCACGCTCTCTGACTCTCATTTTCATTCTGCTCCTTTCATTTTTCAACACACATGAGTAAAAACCATTGAAAGCCTCCAGACTTCCATAAAGAACGTTAATGGTAATATCTACCATTCATCCAACAGCTTTAGAAAGCCAATTTGGTGTGGCAGATCTAATGTTCTCTTCTTTACTTGTCCTCAGCACATTCATCTGTTATGTGATTCTATCTATCTGTACAGAGCAACTTCTTTCAGCACAAAAAATCTGCAGTTTTCCCATGATGCTTTGAAATGCAATTCACTTTGGATTTTTTTTAGAATGTATTTATAGAAATAGTGAATGGATGTATTTCTTCCTGTTCCTGTTTATTTCTTCTATTGCTTGGGTAACTGAAGAAAAAAAAGTGTTCCATGCTCTTTTGGATACCATGTAGAACCTACATATTGTCTGGTCCATATTATCAGCCGTTATAACTGGTAGGTTTACACACAGGTGCTCACAGGTATAGCTACACAGTCAAATGTCACCATGAGTGCCATTATATGTCAGGAGTCTACACCAGGCAATAGTCTTTGTTAAAAATGGCAATGGCCAATCAAACTAGATACAAAATTATCTTATTTAGGACATACATGCACTTGTGGAATTGTACAAATGTGGTACAATCACAATATAGTACCAGTTTGTTATAAGTGATGTTTCATAGTACAGCAGTTAATACCACAAAATGGTGTAACATTGTGACCTATCAAGTATGGACCCCATTGCCTACTGTGTTTTTTTCAACCAAGAGAGTAAGTGTATTATAAAGGTGTTTTTTTTTCTGAATCATTGAGTAGCAAATAAATTCCTTTTAAAACATTCTTTACAAATAAAATACATGTTTAGGTAAACCCACACAACAAAAGATCATGGGCATATACGAAAGGGAAACAACATGGAAAATAATCACAAATGTAACAGTCCAAAAGCTTCTTCCATGGGTAAAAAGCTGAACTCTCCAGCACCATCTATTGGATGTAGCAATCCTCAGTTCACATGTGACCCACTGAACCCTGCAAAGTGAAAAGGATTCAAGGCTAGCTGTAGAATCTGCTTGATTCTGGGGTGCCTTATTAACTGACCAAGAACAACTGGATCTTTAAAGGGTTTAGTACAAGGGATAATGTATATATATATATATTTTATATATATTTGTATATTATATATATATATATATATATTTTATATATATATATATTATATAATATATTATATTTTATCGTTATAGTATATATATATATATTTATATATATATATATATTATATATATTTTATATATATTATCCTTTGTAATAAACCCTTTAAAGATCCATTGTTCTTGGTCAGTTAATAAGGCACCCCAGAATCAAGCAGATTCTACATTCTTTGTATATATACATATATATATATTGTGAGACAGTGACAGGGGAAATAGTTGACGGCAGATATATTTCTCCAAGAGTCCTCTCTTATGCTGCCTTAGGCGGTATCTGGGCAGATGCGTGTCACCGAGAGGCCGGCTCGGTGAAGGAAGGCCGACAGCATAGGTGTCAGTAACACTCTGTTGCTGACACATTTTTTAGTGTACTGGTTCCAGTCCGCTTAGTCCGGGTCGGCCTTTCTGGAGTGGTCAAAGAGCTGGGTGGGTGGCCACTCCCACGCCCAGGTGGACAGACTCAGGCCTATAAACCCTTGGATCTACAGGCCTGTGTGGAGTTGCTGTGCCCACCCCTGAGGAAAAACCTTGCTGCAGTTAACAGACGCTGTCTGCTTTTCAGCCTAGTAAGGGTAAATACTAGGTGTAGCCAGTACTCAGCCGAGCAGGTGTTTATTTCTGTTTAGCCTGAAGTCAAGGCTTGTTTTTGTTTTTGTTATGTTCTGCTGAATAAACCCAGGCAGCGCCTGGAACTTGAACGGATTTCCGTGTCCCTGTCTCTGTCTGTGGAAGCCCTGCTTGCCTACCTGACGCTAAACCTCCACATATGGTGCTTCGGATGCGGGCAGTCAGACATTAAAGAGACATACACGTGTTTTGGCACAACTGTTGCTAAGGGCAACGACTCGTGGAAACTGGCTAAATAAGGCTGAAGTCCTATGTCCTGGATAAAAGATGCCACTACACAGCCACCAGACGCGGCCAAGATGGACGAACTGGTAAAACAACTCACCCAGGCCAACAGCAGTCTCCAGCTGATGACAGCCAATCAGCAGAAAGTGCATGAAGAGGCTATGCGGGCCCAGGTGGAAACCAACACGCTGCTAATAGAGGCCAATCGACGCCTTGCAGGAACAGCAGCACATCAACCGCCAGCTGCAGGAGCAGGTACAAGCCGTGGCGCAAAGCGTGCAGAGGTCGCCAAGTTCGCTTCCCACCACCCGTGCTGCCGTACAGACGTCTCTACAGAAGATGACGCTCACGGACGACGTCGAGGCATACCTCGCGCTCTTTGAAAGGGTGGCAGAGCGAGCGCACCTACCAGTGGCACAATGGGCGGAGGTAGTGGCGCCTTTTCTTTTTTTGGGGAATCCCAAAAGGCATATTTTGACCTCAGCGAGCAGGATGCCCGGGACTATGCCAAGTTGAAGGGTGAGATTTTGGCTCGCTTAGGAGTAAACGTCCATGTGCGGGCCCGTCGGGTGCATAACTGGACGTTTTCTGAGCACCTACCCGCTCGCTCCCAAATGTATGACCTGGTCCAGTTGGTGAAATAGTGGCTACAACCGGAGGAATCTACGCCTGCGCAGATGGTCGAGAAGGTGGTCCTGGATAAGTTTATCCACTCGTTGCCCCGGGAGTTCCAGCGCTGGGTAGGACAAGGGCACCACAAAGATGCTGAGCACCTCATTAACCTCGTCAAGAGATACAAGGCCACCGAGGACTTACTGCAAGCCGTACCTCACGGACGCATCAACCCCGGTAACAGCAAGTCGGCCGGAATGACTGGTAAGACTGTTCCTTATCAAAGGGGGGGTAAAGAGTTTCCCAAAGGGAGGTGGTCCAGGGGGGGTTCGGTGGAGGGGAAATGAATCCCAAATGGACAGTCCGGCACAGGCCGGAGTCTCAGGGCGACCAGGCCCGGGTCATTTTGTTGGCGGTGTCAGGGGACCTGGCCATATGGCCGCAAACTGTCCCCTCACTGTAGAGGATATGGAATGGACTCAGCTAGGCGGGGGTCGTTGTTTGCACGGCCCGTATGCTCCCAGAGACTGTGCCAGAAACTGTTCAGCAGCTGTGTCACAAAAGGGTGAACGACTATCCGGTAACTGCTCTACTGGAATCGGGGAGTTTGGTCACACTAGTGCACGCCAGCCTGGTTGACCCTAACTCATTCACGGGACAGGTTATAGGGGTCCTGTGCATACATGGGGACACCAAAGAGTACCCTACCGCCCTAGTAAAACTGGAGACTTCGGGTGGTGTTGCCTCCCATGAGGTGGGCGTGGTGAGGACCCTTATGCACACCGTGATTCTGGGGAGGGGACTTCCCCTATTTCGGACTTATGGCGTAAATATGTCATGTACTGCAAGTGTCGATAATATTGTTGATTTTGTCCTGTTAACCTAAACCCATTTGACCCCGAGGCTACAGTTCAGGCAGTAGGCGTGACCACAGGAAGTGTTTATAACTTTCCCCTAGCGGTACTTGCAGGTGAGAACGAGGAACAGGCAGAGGTGGCAGGTATGCCTGACCTGGAGGTTTCACCTGATAATTTCGGGACTGCTCAACTCCGGGACCCCACCTTGGTGAAAGCCAGGGAAAATGTGAAGGTTGTGAATGGGGAACCTCAGTATCCAGGGGCTGACAAGGTGTTCCCCCACCTGGCAGTCAATCAAGAGCTGCTGTATCAGGTTGACAGAGTCAGGGGGGAGGTTGTAGAACAGCTGGTGGTGCCTCAGCCATACAGGAGGATGGTCTTGGATCTCGCGCATAAGCATGTGCTCGGAGGTCACCTGGGCAGTGAAAAGACCACAGAGCATATTCTCCAACGGTTTTTCAGGCCAGGGGTCCATGGGGATGTAAAACGGTACTGCGAGTCCTGCCCAGAGTGTCAACTTACGGCTCCTATGCCCCATTACAGGAGTCCCTTGGTGCCACTACCTATAATCGAAGTACCATTTGAGAGGATCGCAATGGATCTAGTAGGCCCACTAGTAAAGTCTGCCCGGGGCCATCAATATAAAATTGGGGGATCATAGACTATGCCACCCGTTTAACCCTGAGGCGTTCCTTTATGGAATACCTCCTCCAAGGGTATTGCCAAAGAGCTGTTTTATAGGTTCTCCCGTACCGGCATACCAAAGGAGATCCTTACAGATCAAAGGACCCCCTTTATGTCCAAGGTCACTAGGGAGTTATGCAAACTGCTGAACATTAAGCACTTGCATAAATCGGTGTACCACCCCCAAACAGACGGTCTTGTGGAGAGATTCAACAAGACGTTAAAAAGTATGTTAAAGAGGGTGGATAGTAAGGACGGGAAAGATTGGGACTGTCTTTTGCCCTATTTAATGTTCTCATTTGGGAAGTTCCACAATCGCCACTGGTTTCTCTCCCCTTTGAGCTGGTTTATGGTTAAACGTCCACGTGGCCTCCTGGACATTGCAAAGGAGACCTGGGAGCAGGAGTCCACCCCCTACCGTAGTGTGATCGTACACATCTCCCAAATGCAAGATCGGATCGCTGCCATCATGCCAATAGTCAGGGAACACCTACAGCAGGCACAGAAGGCTCAACACCGGGTATACAAGAAGTCGGACAAGGTACGGAGCTTTAACCCAGGTGATCGGGGGGTAATATTGGTCCCTACTGTAGAGAGCAGGTTTCTAGCCAAATGGCAAGGGCCCTATGAAGTGATTGAAAAGGTGGGAGATGTGAATTATAAGGTATACCAGCCCGGTAAGCGGAAGCCAGAACAATTGTACCACGTCAACCTGATTAAACCGTGGAAAGACAGAGAGACCCTGACTGCTGAGAGCGCCCCTTGTAGTGCCCCCCAGAGGTGTATGTGTCAGACTCACTGTCGAAGTCTCAAACACAAGAAACCAGAGGGTTCATAGAAAGAAATAAGGATGTATTTTCAGAGCTACCAGGGCGTACCGATGTCATAAGGCTTGATATCATAACAGAACCAGGGGTAAAGGTCCATTTAAAACCTTACCGGGTCCCTGAAGCGCGTAGACGAGCCATATCTGAGGAGGTCAGGAAAATGTTAGACCTCGGGGTAATTGAGGAGTCCCACAGTGAATGGTCAAGCCCTATCGTGCTGATACCCAAAACCGGATGGCTCATTACGATTCTGTAATGACTTCCGGAAACTAAATGAGGTATCAAAGTTTGACGCGTACCCCATGCCAAGGGTGGATGAACTAATTGAGAGACTTGGCCATGCCAGCTACTTCTCCACCCTAGATCTAACTAAAGGTTACTGGCAGGTTCCCCTCACAGAAAGGGCCAAAGAGAAGACCGCTTTTCCTACACCAGATGGACTGTTCCAGTACGTCTGCTTACCTTTCGGGTTGCATGGGGCTCCAGCAACCTTTCAAAGACTAATAGATGTCATCCTAAAACCCCATCGTCAGTATGCTTCGGCATACTTGGATGATATCATTATCTTCAGCAAAGATTGGGATAGCCACCTACCAAAGGTACAGGCAGTACTGGGTTAACTTAGAGAAGCAGGACTCACCGCAAACCCAAAAAAATGCGCCCCAGGGCTTGAGGAAGCCCGATACCTGGGGTACATCATAGGCAGGGGTGTCATAAAACCTCAAGTTAATAAAATTGAGGCAATACAAGACTGGCCGCAAACCACAACAAAAAGGCAGGTGAGAGCTTTTTTAGGTATTTTTTAGATATTGTGGGGTATTATCGGCGCTTTATTCAAAATTTTGCCGGCATAGCAGCGCCACTAACAGATTTGACTAGGCATAGCAAGTCTGTTATGGTCAAATGGAACCCAGAGGCAGAAAAAGCGTTCCAAGAGTTGAAACAGGCCCTCTGCAGACGTCCAGTGTTGATTACACCGAATTTTAAGAGGGACTTCATTGTACAGACGGATGCGTCTGACGTTGGACTGGGAGCAGTTCTTTCCCAAGAAGTAGGGGGAGAGGAGCATCCCGTCATATATCTGAGCAGGAAGCTCACACCAGCGGAGAAAAAATTTTAGTATAGTGGAGCGGGAGTGTTTTGGCCTCAAGTGGGCCCTTGAAGCCCTGAGGTATTATCTTCTGGGTCGCCGCTTCAAGTTAACTACCGATCATTCTCCGCTAACGTGGATGTCCCAGGCAAAGGAGAGAAACGCGAGGGTCACGAGGTGGTTCCTTACCCTGCAAAAATTT